>QOCX01000009.1:875499-889956 GCA_005959815.1 Sarcophaga bullata
CAGATAAGTAAGCAAATTAAAGGGCACAACATATTGATGCGATAAGAACTTTATTTAAAAAAAAAATCAAATCTTTTAAGTGGTACACACTACATCTCCTATACTCTATTGTACAGAACCTTTTTATAAGACCTACACAACATCTACTAGCTTTTATTTAATTTACTGCTGAATACTCTACGGCCGATCTCAGTCGTTAATTGATCTAAAGGTTACGGCTATATTTTTCCCTAGTCAATACTAGACGATATAAGCTTTAAACCATTTATGGGATCCAACATTTATATTTGAATAGTAAAATGGTTGAAAAAGCAGCTTCCCTATTCACCTTTGGACTAGAATTCGACTTATGGTACCACATTTCCTTAGATGTTTAGCGCGGCAAAGAGAAAGTTTTCTTTGTAATACAAAAATCGGTATTAAAATAAGGGGGTGGAAAGTGTATGACTAATAATTTTTTTTTGGGGGAAACAAAAATAAACATTTTTTTTCTATAAAATATTCCTGTATGAACTGTAAGAGATAAAGATTTCTATTGCGTTCACTATAACTGTCAAATGATTACTATTCTACCGCCAATGCCATTTGTTATTGTCAATTGGTGGCGCCACAAAGTTTTAATAATTTGGCTGCCATAAAGTCTGCAAAGCAAAAAATATTCTTCGCAAAAATTTATGACAAAAAAAAAAGAAAAAAAAAAACAAAAAACGAAAGCGATTACAGGCGTCAGACTGACTGGCATTAAAGGATATCGCAAACAAGGAATAAAAAGCATCTTTTTTTTTTGCCTTCAAAATAAAGCAGTTAGTTAGCAGTGGCAAATGTATGTATGTAAGAGAGAAGATTTGTTTTATAACTCAAGAAAAAAAAATAGGAAGAAAGAAAGAAAAAATGAGGCCACATAAATAGTAAAATAATAAGATGAGCAGGTTCACAAGAGAAAAAAAAGTTTTAAGGAAAACAAAAATAGTTGTAAAGAAACAAAACATTTGCCAGTGAAAATCCTTACAAAAATATCCTTTAATAGGCTTTACATAAGAAAGATTCTCAAATACCAAGAGAGAGAGGGAGAGTGAGTGGAAAGGGAGCAGGCTATTTAAGGATAACAAAACAAGAATTTTTTTCCACAGAAATAGTGTCAACAGTAGTCTAGTAATGTTTATCTGAAGAAATTATTTATCAAAAGAAGTCTACTGAATACGTGTATCTAAGCCAGTTACTTATAAGAAACTGGGGGAGTTATTTTATTTTGTTTTTCTAATATAGGTATTTATTGTTGTTGTTGGCAACCCTGTGTTTGAATTTAGAAAAGAAAAAAACCCTGCTATTTAGCTTTATTAGGTTTTCATTTATGATTTTCTATGAGGCAAATTTTTTTTTTTTGTTAATTTAATGGTCAATTATTATGTTCTTTTAATTCATTCCGTATTAAATTTAATTTGTAAAGAATTTTTATGCATAATGAAGCCTTTTAATTGTTTTATTAAATGGTTTCTAAACGATTTTTTTTGTTGGTTGGTTATAACAACAAAATGATTTTGTCCAAAAGGAATTGTTATCCAAAAATACACTGAAAGAAATTCAAGATTTAAGAACTCATTAATAAGATTAAGATCTATAAAGACTGCTTGCTAGTTTGAGAAGTTGTTCGCATAGCCAAGGTTTATCCCAGAAAACGACATTTCTTCAAATCTAGAAACTTTATATGGAATTGTGATGGGTGTTAAGTCCTGATTAGCCAAACGTCCACGGCACGTATAGGCGTTTATAGAGTACGAAAAGCAATTTAAGTGATTACCGAGCCATAGTATAATTTCGGTGAGCATTTACATTGGTCTTTATATGTTAAAAACGAATGTATGTTGTGTGGACGTTTGGCTAACCGCGACTTTAGTGTATTTGAATTCAGCCGTGAAAGTCGTGTTAGCATTTGACTTCTATAAATGATGATTACGATTATATTGGAGTTGTCTGGCTCACGTTAAAGAGGTAAGAGTTACACTGCCGACGCACGGTCTGTATTTGTTTGAAAAGTTCGCTGACAAAAGCGTTTTACAAGCGACTAGTAGCTCCGATATCTTCTATTTATTGCAGCTGATATATAATCTAATTCGCTGAATAGCTATTTCCATTTGTTTTCTTTTCTACATCATAAAACGATAGATCCATAAAACGGGCACACAGCGATACCATTATAGCTACTGGACGATTGAAAAATTTCTATATCGTCCAATCTATATTTTATAAGATTCTAAATGTCTAAAATGTAACCAAAAACGTTCACTTGTGCTTCATAGGTCAATTTATCAATTAATATTGCTTGCTAGGCATTTTTCTAGGGTTAGAATTGATAGCTCATCATCAACATGATGTTCAGAGAAACCTACAAAGCTTGACCAATTCTATAGCTTGATATTCATTGCAATGTTGAAGAAAGTAAGTATTTTCTTACATTTTCTTAAGCTATGTCATAAATAGAAATCAAAAGACGATTACACAGCTCCATGACCGGAATAAGCCATAAAAATGCTGTTCCGGTTCAGTTCTAGTTCAGTGTTAGCTGCATATAGTTAGCTGCAGTAGTTAGTTAGTACCCAATTCTTTAATGTGCTACACCTATGGACTCATCTTCAAAAGAATCCGAAAGAATAGATCGCGTTTTTAAGTAGGTGAAAGCTATTAATATGTCGAAGGTGAGTCTGGTAACTTCGTTCCTTACACAACATTGTGATGCTAGGTCACTTACGCTTATCTTAGATAGGTCTTAGTGATTACGGTACGTGCAGATGAAGAGGAGTTGGTTCTTCGTCAAAGAAAATTCAATAACCTTAGAAAGAGTTTCTTTGAGAGTTTAAACACTTCGTTGGGGGTCGATATTCAGACTCTCCTGAGTTTTATAAAGGGACAATATGGAACTCGCTTGTAGTCATTCAAATCACCTCTAAATTTACTTATCAATTAATAAAATTATTTTTTATTTACAATTAAAGTTCTGTTTTAATGTTTTTCTCTCATTTCCATACAATATTTTACAGAATCAAACCGAATTTCGAGAATTTTCAAATCTCTAAAGACTATCATGGCGGTATGGGCGGCTATGAAGAAATGGAGGGTGCCGAACGTGAAGGTGATGGACCCGGTGGCGGTATACCCTACGATGATGATAGACCCGATTCGCCAGCATCGTTTGAAGAAATTGAGAGACCACCGTTGCGTAAAATCGATAAATATTGTAAAGCGCAATGTCCCTGTATGTCAGCACGTTACACAATAGCTACAATGGCCTGTATTGGTTTTATGATTGCATTCGGTATGCGTTGTAATATGTCGGCTGCCAAATTGAAAGGCGAACATAATGGTGTAAGTATTACTTTCTATGTGCATGATATTATTAATATTAATTTTTTTTTGTTATTGTTAAATGCCTAAATATTGTTTATTAAGAGCTCATGTGTACTGTCAATTAAATATTGAATTGAATGAGAAAGAAGTCACGTTTTTCAATTTTTTTCTTTCGAACATTAAAAATCATATCACTTTGGATATGGTTTAATATCATCCATACATACATATGTACATATGTATGTGTACGTCTATTTTAATGCAAAATTTAATTCATTGTTATAGTTCAATAGAGAGGAGAATGAGGATTTTATAATTCTATCACGCTCGTTAATATTTGCCTTAAAGGCCTTATTTGTCAATGGCAACAACAGCAACAACAGCAATAAACATTTATATCATCGTATATTTCTATACATTTTATTTCGTTGTATACTATTTCAACTCTTCATAAGGAGAATGGCGTTTATATAATGGCTTTCGGTTTTGGTAACAGAATGTTTTCTGACTTCTTTCCTGTTTCCTTGCAGTCTCTCTTTTTTTTCTTGTTTCTGTTGTTTGTTAAAAAACGAAACTTTTTTTTTCATTTTATTTTTTCTGTAAAGCCTTATGATTTTTTGGTCTTTTGTTCTATTATTCTGTTCTCTTTTTTGAAGTCTTTTACTTTTAATGGCAGTTATTGTTGTTGCTGTTGTTGCTAATGGATGCATTATGTTTCCATTTTAGATTTTTGATTTGATTTGAGAAATAGAAACCCCGGAAATGCTGAAAAAAAAACTTTAAAATTTATTTAACTTTTGAAAAAGCAATGAGTGATGTATGCACAACAAATATTTTCCCAAAACTACAGTAGAGTCACTTGTTATTTATTGATTTTTATTTTATCCAAATTGGGTCTTTGTAAATTTCTGAATTTGAATTAAAATTTTGTTTTTAAAATTTTATGAGGTTTTGGATGTCGCCGTAGTCTAGTAGGTAGTGTGTTAGCTTATTAGACGTGACACCACGATTCAAACCCATGACCAATAAAGTAACTAAGAATCTAGCATCTGTGCCAACGAGACAGAGCATTAATATCGAAAGCACAGTTTCTGTTTATGCTATGTAATCGCGCCAAGCATGTGAAGATTTCATAGAGAAACTTCGAATAATTCAAAGGTTCCCGACAGAGGTATATTGTTAGAAATTGCATTTTTGACGAGCTGGCCACGGTCGGTATAGAGCTTGCTATCACCGATATTACGGAGTATAGATATTCTGATTACCTCAACTCATTTGGATATTGTCGACTCGTGTTACGAGGAGGCTCAATTTAGTTACGATAGTACATGCAATATTGCAGACTCTGTTGGGCACATATGGACAGGAGAGGAATGACTCACTTCTGTCCTTAAACCACATGGCCATCCATCACACAATAGTGATTTTTACGGGGTATTTTTGGCAGGCTCGACTTAACGTGCCGACGAATAGCTTCTACAACAAGCTGTGGGACTGAGGAGAATACTGCCTTGTGTTTCATGTGTCAGTGTGCTGCTTTTGCCATAAGGAGACATAGGTTTGAACGAACTTTATAATATAAAGGTTGCTGCAATCGCATGATTTATTTACGACTCGAAATACTTTTCTTAGGGAATGTTTGATTCCCTGATTTGGGCCTGAAAGCTAGCCTATATGGGACCTCTTCCTTTAAGGCGAGGTACTCAGCTTATCTAATCTAATCTAACCTTAACATAACAAGAAAATCCCTTACTTTGCATTGTGTACTCTTCATGAATTCTCTATTTTTGTAAAGAACATCTGAGGCTCTCTATTTCGTGTAAGCAGTTGAACTGTACTTCAATTATTTTCAATCTGAATAATATGTCGTCGCCATAGTCCAGTAGATAGTGTGTTGGTTTTTTAGACGTAAGGCCCCGGTTCAAATCTTAGGTCAGACATCTCCAACAAAACAAAGTATGAAAACATATTCATAGGCGACTTCCTCTAAGTAGATTTCTAGCAGAAACTTTGAAAGTAAATAAAAATTGTAATGTCGTTCGAAGCGAAACAAGTACGCAGTGGCCTTAGCAAAGCAACAGCTGTCTCTGACTTATTTTTTCGTAGCTTAAATGCAGCTGTCTTTACGGTATATATAGCCAGAGTTATTGATACTCTGCATATCAAACTAAGCAAACATTGGTGAATATGGTAAATCACAAGCTTTAAATCCAATTTAATTTCTAGCAATATGTTGTGCTTATAAAATGCTTTCTAATACATCACTGACGTAAAGCCTTGTTTGCCAAGAAATGTTTGCGTAATTCGATGAAGATGGAGTACGAAAAACTTCATCGCATTACGCAAACATCCGGTGTTGAATAGAATCCTTATTAAAATGAAAATAAAATAAAACATTTATGCATGAGACGTATTATTCATAAGAAAATAAATCTTTTTGAAAACATTTTGATTTTCTTTTGAGTTTTTTTTTTTTTTTGGTAAAAAGAAATACGAACATAATAAACCGGATACATATTGATGATGCCTTTTTAACATGACAAAACTAACACCCATAAACTATACGTAAAATGCTCATCATCATAAAAATAATGAGTGAAGAAGATTTCTTTTCTCTTCATTCATAAATACTTATGAATAAATCTTAGGATTTGGAACTTTTTTTTCCTAATAAAAGGCAAATAATTGAATTCAAAGATTTATTTTTCTTTCAATTCAATTCCTTTTTTTTTTTTTTGTTCTTTACAGACAGCCTTTATGAATTGGACAGTGNNNNCAGAGAGTCATGTTGATTCATCATTCTTCTGGGGTTATTTGGTTACACAAATACCGGGTGGTTTTATTGCCTCAAAATTTCCAGCAAACAAAATATTCGGCCTCTCAATTGCTAGCTCAGCTACACTGCATTTATTTGTACCATTTGCTATGACACTAATGGAGGGTGATGTGGTCATATGTGTACGTATACTGCAGGGCCTATTTGAGGTGAGTGGTAATACGATATTGTATGCGGCAAATGTCTGAAAAGTAAATATGCTTTGAGAATACAAGAAGAACTTATTATTTTTGCTAGAAGAGTTTTATTTATAAGACGACATCATGCGTAAAGGATATGTTTAACATCCTTTTGAAACTCTTTATCTTTATTGAAATTCTTTTTTTTTACAGGGTGTCACTTACCCAGCCTGTCATGGTATCTGGCGTTTTTGGGCTCCTCCTATGGAACGTTCTCGTTTAGCTACTTTGGCTTTTAGTGGCTCTTATGCTGGTGTGGTGGTGGGACTGCCTCTTTCTGGTCTTTTGGCTGATTGTATTGGCTATCAGGCACCCTTTATAGCCTACGGCATATTTGGCATAATATGGTAAGCAAGGTTACGTTTAAACATGCCAAAATAAGCCATTTTACACTTTCTTTTACATACTCATCTAGGTACTGCTTTTGGTTGTGGCTTTGTTTTGAGAATCCCCGTAAACATCCTGCCATTAGTATACCCGAACTCAAATACATTGAAAAATCTTTGGGTGAGACTTCAGTACAGCCGTCAATGCCCAGTTTACGCACAACACCTTGGGCTGCCATGTGCCGTTCGATGCCGGTCTATGCGATAATTGTGGCAAATTTTTGCCGTTCATGGAATTTCTATTTGCTGGTACTGTTCCAGTCTTCATTTCTTAAGCATAAATTCCATTTTAAAATTGAAGAAGCCGGTTTTATAGGATCATTGCCTCATTTAATTATGACTACCATAGTACCGTTTGGTGGCATGTTGGCCGATCATTTGCGTAAGAATGGCATTATGTCCACTACGAATGTACGTAAACTCTTCAATTGTGGTGGCTTTGGCATGGAGGGTATATTTTTTCTGTTTGTCGCTCATGCGGATACAGCGGTAAGTTGAATTGATTTACAATCATTTTGAAAAAAAAAACCTGCAATAACTGTATTGTAACTGTAAATAATTTCATAATTTCTTTAAAGACTGGCGCCATGTTTGCTTTAACATGTGGTGTTGCCTTTTCCGGCTTTGCTATATCCGGCTACAATGTAAATCATTTGGATATTGCTCCACGTTATGCCAGTATTTTAATGGGTTTGTCGAATGGTATTGGTACTTTAGCTGGTATTATTGTACCATATGCTCTAGATGGTCTTATACAGAAAAATGTAAGTATGAAAGCTGGATGTTGAGAGCATTTTTTTTTAATCTTTAGCTTCTGGGGAATTGTCAATCAGGCATAAGGATAACATCTTTTAAGGCCACTATTTTAGAAAACTTTTCATGTTGCATTAGGTGAGCGAGTGTCAGCCAGTGTGGTCCAGGTAAGGTCCTTGTCATGATTCATTAATGGTAGTTCTGAATCACTCCGAGCTCTGGATGAAATCAGCCACTTATCCTGGTTGCACATTCGCCATAATGCACAGATCTTCAAATGTCCTTTCACTCGAAATCCGATGACGTCTATCTTGAATTGCAAGCCACTCGCATAAAAGGTGTTGCACCGATTCCTCTTTCGATTTGAAAAATATTTTCAGCAGGGGCGCATATATCCTGTTTATATTTTCCTTCTTTTCGTTTCCCTCCTACTGGTCTTTACAAAAAAATTTTTCTTAAATTTTCCTGACTTCAGCCCGAAGGTTGTTGGACAACTGTTTTCACATTGGCCGCTTGTGTTCATTTATGTGGTTGCACATTCTATGGTATATTTGCGTCCGGTGAATTACAACCCTGGGCTGAGCCACCACCAGAGGAAAAACAAGTCTGGGCACCACCAATGGGCGCTATAAGTGAAGATCCTACTCAGGGTGCCGCTGCGCCCGAATACTTTAAAGAAACATCATTTGTAAGTGAAAATGAATGTCAATTAAACGAAACGAAACCAAAAAAATTTCCGAAATTAAATGATTTTTTTTTATTCTTCTATTTTTAATAAACAAACAAAATAAAGGGTGATCCACCACCATATACCGAACATAGCCAAATGCAACAACCGAATGCCGTTAATTATGGTGCGACTGGTCACGTGGCTAATAATCCTTTTGCCATGTCCGGAATGGGTTCATTAGCAACAACAACCATTACTGAGGAAACCATGCAACCTGATGTCAGTTCAACAACAGACAATTACGGAACATACGATTACACAGCAAACGTACAACAACAGGCAGGAATGGCACCACAACTGGGACAATTGCCAACGTATCAACAACAATATCCACAATATCAACAACAACAGCCACAATAGAATCGAATGTAAAGGACAGACACATTAACGCGCCAGGCAACAATACCAAGGTAAGAAGTTTAATAGAAAAAGAAGACAAAAATGTAAATGGAAACGAAACAACTACAAAAGCAACAATAAAAAAAAAGAAAATTTAAATAAAATAATAATTATTAAACATCTAAACGTACATACATACACGCATAAACAAACATATTTAAGAAAGCAATCAAAATATAACAAAAAAAAAAACAGGAAAAAAAGGAAAAACATTATTACAATGAAATAAAATAAAATATAAAAGGAACTATTAAAAAACTTAATAACAAAAAAGAATATATAGAAACTATAATAAACAGTTATAAAAAGAGTAAAAAGACACACACACACACACACACAAATTAATGTAAACGAAACCAAAGTACGAAAGTTAAAATGAAAAATTCACTAAAAATATCATACAACATGCAACATCTCTCTCCCTCTCTAATACATACATATTGTCATACATACATATATATTTACGGTTATTATGCACATTGTTTAAATCATGTTATAACTTTACTACAGAGTAATAAAGGAATCTATTTATTCTATTATTTTAATGAGAAAGAGAAAAAAAGAAAAAAATTAAAATTTTAAGTAGAATGGAAATTAAAAAAAAACCCAAAAAAAAGAAATTGTTACAAATTGTAAATAGTTTTGGTTGAAGATTTTAATTCTTCCCTTCCCTTCACTTCCCTTTACTTTGCAGACAAACTGAATTTTTTTTGTAAAGCTCTTAAATATGTACAACGACATCAAATACAAAACAAATTTTTTAAAATTTTTTCGCGATAGATTTCGCTGATGCCTTCAGCAACATCTTTACTCCCTACCTGCCTACTATTCAGTTTCCACTTAGTGGCTTTTCTGGCTATGCCATCTTTTAACTCCCTTAATGCGTGTCCAATCCAGTTCCAGTTTTACATCAAGGATGTAAAAGGTGTTAGTACACTGCCCTGTTAACCTTCTTTTTGAAGCTCAAGGCTGTTCCTAAGCAGGCTTTCAAGTAAGATGTACTGGACATGCTACATATATATAGGGTATCATTTATAAAATGGCTACCACTTTATCATGCCCAAAAAGAAGAAGAGCTTAGTTTGGGAAATCCTGTAGTCTAATGGACCTATGTTGGGGTCATGTATTCGATGAATCTCGTCTGTTATACTTTCTCAAATACATTGATGATAATTAAAACAAAAATTTTTAATTTTCCTATCTCCTGGTACTCATTTTCAGGTATTCCAACACAATATACTGCAAGAATAAGAGTTTTTTCTTGAGTATTGGTCTCAAATAACAAAGAAACCTTGGTTGGTCGTTCGTAGGACACTGTAAAAAGGATGGGCTTTAGTTTTTCCCACAGCTTTTACTCTCTAGATGTACGTATCGGTTCAGCTATTGTCAACTATGCGTGACCCTATATTTTATATTTAGCCTGTTGATAAGCAAAGAAAACCTCATAAGCTTTCTTAAGAAAATGGAATCAAGGATACTTTATGTTTTCCATTGGGGATGAAAAGCTGAATTTTATTACTTCTTGTCTTAAGTTCAATTACAGGAACAAGTAAGAAAAAAAATTATTTTTTTTAAATCGATTTTTCGCTCTTAAACTTATAAAACAAAATTCGCAAACATTTGCGTATTTGCTACTGAGGAAAGAAAAAAAAATAATCTATAAAATATGGATTCCAGCATTTTGTGTCATTAGACTATATATTACAATGGCTTTCCTTTATTTATTTCATTTATATATATTTGTATTTTATATACATATTCCTAAATAAATTTATTAATTTTTAAAAATTCTTCTTTTTACTACTTAAAATTTTAATTTTTTTTTTTATAAATTCAAAGACGTGGCACATTTTAAACGTATTGAAAAACAAATAAAACAAATAAATTTTAGTTAAAATTTTTAAACTTTAAATTACAAAAAAGTAAAAAAAATAGAAAAAAAAGAAATATATATAAAAAAAATTGTATAAACTATATACACATATATTTAATATTTATTTTATATGATAAAGAAAATTCTATCTTGTTGTTAATTTTATGGTTCAAATTTAAAAAAAGAAATAATATTTCCCAAAAAATAATTGTTTTATTCATCAATTAATAAGAATATATTAAACTTAATTAATAATTTAATAAATAGAAAAAAAGTATTTCGTTAAATGTAAATATTTTTAGAGGAATTTTTTAAAACAAAAAAAAAAACAAAAGAAAAACAAAACAAAATTAATTAAAAATCAAATCAAATATTGTAAATCATACGAAAAATTCTAGCAGATTATAAAGAGTTTCATTCTAGATATTTTAAGCCAAGTGTAGAACAAAATAATTGTAAATACTTGTGTATTAAATTATAAATAAACACATAAGAAATATGAATATTTACAGCTTAAGTTTTAGTTAAATTTTATGAAAAAAATAAAATAAGAAAATAATTACAATATTATTAATATGCCAGAGTAAATTAATTATTCTAATTACCAAAAATGATATTCTTGATGATAAAATGTTAAACAAATTGATTATTAAGAAAATAATATATCTATGAGTATGTATATACACATATAAGTATAGAAATTAAGATTAACTTTAATTAATTACTTTAGATTTTAATTTTTCATTTCAAATTTTATCTTTTGATTTTAAAATGTAATTATTAACCCTTTGTTGTTATGTTAATACAGATATGTAATGTTATTCTCTTGTCTAGCAACCATATTACTTTTTGCTTTACAATATTCTCTTTTACTACAAAACCTTTTTAGAAAATTGTTTCAAAAAAGTTAAAACTTCAAATAGAAAATGTTTACAAAAAATTTGTGTCACTTTTGAATCAAAGGGTTAAGGTTACGGTTAGTCCGTAAGTGATCAAAATTTTTCTTCATTTTCAAAAATTAAAAACAATAAAAGTGTGGTTTTTAGGCAAGATTTCAAAATTATTGGCCAGTCTAGACCTTACTATTCTTGTTTATGAATTAAATGAACAAAATTCAAAGTTGCTTTTTTTTAATATTTTTTTTTAATTGACAATTAATTGTTTAAATTCTAAACCCTTAATTTGAGGTTAACTTGACAGCGCAGTTGGTGAAACACTTTTGAAATCAGCTCTCCTGCTTTCCACTGTGCAGCCTCTGCGCTGACCGACTGTTTCGATGATGTTGGTGGAATTCGGTTAGTACAGGAGCTGCGATTACCTGTGGCGTTATCCACCTCGGTCTAACCTAACTTAGTGATTGCCAGCGTTTTAAAAAAATTTAAATATTCTTCATTGGAACAAAATTTCTTCTTAATCTCAACTAATCTCTTAATCAACGATTTTTAAATGAGAGTTTCTATTATAATATGATTCAATTCTTCAAATCCTTAATCAAATTATTTGAGAATTGATTTGCCTTTCTAAAAATTTTATTGTTTTCTAAAGCATATTTCAAACGGTCCTTAAAATTTTTCTAAATTCATTACCACTATCATCATTCATGCCATGTGGTTAACTTATCTCATATGAAACTTGAACTGCTTTACAAAGAATTTACTGCTTCTGGAGAAAATTTGATGGTGAGTGCATGATAAGAAGTTATTTTCTCTTTAGGCTAAAAACTGCTTAATTTATACTTATCGTGACTGTTCATTCTAAACGTTACAGATTTAGATACAGAAAAACTTTTATATAAGCTAGGGGGTTACAAACAAGTAGATTAGAAGCGAAACTCGTTCATAAAAACATGAAATGGATCTTTTTCTAGGGTCTTTCAGTACCCTAAACTAGAATGAAACCGGCCATAATTACGTTTAGAGTATACACAAATCGTGAGCATAAATAAAAAGATTAAAGAAGTCCTCATTTAAGTAACAGCGCGGCGTAACAGGTGATAGTATCCCCCATACGGCTATGTACAATAACCATTGGCCATGCCACACCATTGTCGTTTACCCAAGAGGCCAAAACTTTAAATGTTTAAGAGCCATAACAACAATTGGGCCCCATTATTTATACGTTCTAATTGAGCCATGTAACGCATCAGCGTAAAGAGATTATGCAGTACTTTTATCAAGACGATCAGAATACTTGAAAAAAAGTTAAAAAATTTTTTATGCAATATAATCACAAAACGGACGTAGCGTCCCAATAACCACATAGAAGTTTATACAGAGAGTCGTTCGCGAATATCAGATAATTTGTGCCATCTATGTGTGTCACACGATTAACCTATGGCAGTTCAGCTCGCTCAGCAACTGGTTTCAGATGATCGGCACGAAAATTGCGGTTAGCCGAGACGCCAAAACGATAAAATTTAGTATCATGTTGAGAATAAAATAAAAATAGAGATAAATATTTTTTAACATATAACCTACTCACAGAACGGTACTAAAACCAGCACCTAACCGACCTAGCAATAATAGCAATAAGAGTGATAAAAACAATACTAACAACATACTTCTAATATAGAAATACCAAAATATTTGTTAGATTACACATATGTATTGTAAAAATAATACCAATACAATTACAAATTCTAAATGTGCTTGGCATTGAAATTCGCTCTAAAAAGTGCAAAAAAAAATTCTAAAAGAGTGCATTCTTAAAATTAGGGTGCTTATGTGCTTTAAATGAAAATATTATTCAATGGTTAAAGAGTACCTAAAATCTTTGAAGGTAGATTTTAGTATACACAGACGATATACGTTTGTTCTAAATAAACTACAATTTGTGCTAATAATTAATATGTGCTCGTAAAGTGCCTTAGTACACAAGTGCATTAAAGTGTAATTAAAAAGGAATGAATTTTGAAAAAAAACGTTAAGAAAAGTGCATTAGAAAGTTTATAATAAAAGTGCCAATTATTTAATAGAAAAGTGCATTTATAAGCAATACTTAATTAATTAATAAAAAAATCTAATAAATATTAAATTGTTATAAAAAAAAAATATGTGCATTGTGCTTGTAATAGCAACAGTTGTGAGTGAAAAATTTTACTAAAAAAAATAAAGAAAATTACACAAATTTTTAGTTCTCATATCTAAAGATGTTTTCGGCAACATTGTAAAATTATTAAAAAAAAAATTAAATACATTACATTTTATAATTCAATTTAAATGATCTTATTTAGTAAATGTGCGTTTAACTATTTAAGTATTGCTAATAAATAATCATTTAATGAATGAAATATTATGCCTTAATTTATATTTTTTTTTTAAATATTATTTTTGGGCCTTAATTACAATTATTGTTACTTTCACAAGCAGTATTTCAATATATCGTATAAATATATCCTATGTATATATTTATTTATTTATATAATAATTTATCTTATAATTGTTTATTTTATTTGTTTAATGAACACTAATAATTTTGTTTAAATTTATAACGTGTGCTTAATTAAATGTTTTTAAATAATTTTCTTTTGAATGATCAATGATTTCTTTTTTTTTATATTTTATAATATAATATCGTATATAATATCGTATTTAATTATATATATTATAGTATAATATAATTAATTATTAATTAATAATAATTTATTTAATTAATTTATTAAATATATTTTACTGTATCTGTACAAATTACTGAATAAGAATTGACTCTTTTAGTTAGAAAATTTTTTTGTTCATTATTCACACAATCATCATTGTTTTTTGTGTTTTGTTTTTTTTTTTTAATTTTTTAATTTTTTAATCATATTATAATACTAAGTATGAGTATTATTACATTTGAGGTGTTTAAATAATACACTATCATTAGAAATTTATTATAAAATTTACTTAAAAAAATTAATAAAAAAAAGTGATCATGAATTTTTAATTCAAACTTGGAAGATAATTCAATAAAGGATATAA
>QOCX01000009.1:889981-902793 GCA_005959815.1 Sarcophaga bullata
AACGAAAAGTGAGCGGCCAAAATTTTTTCTTTGTTCAAGCCTTATTTTAATAAAACGAAAATAATATTTAAACATTTTAAATTGTTTTTAATTTAAAAGAAATAATCAATAATTTGTGCAACTTTATTTACAGTGCTTTTAAAATTCAAAATAAAAGTTTAAAAGTCCTCATACGTTAATAAACTTAACGCATCAAAAAAGAAATTGATTTCAAGAACTAATACTTGAAAAAAATTGTTTAAAAAATTTTTATAAATAAAATATTAAATGCTAAAGAAATTTAAAAAATGGTTTGCATTACTAAATTCTTTTGTACAATAATAAATTAGCTTGCTACGGTTTCAGTGAGGCTAAATGCTGGTTACAGAACGCAAAGGAAAAAATTTATTGTTGAAATAAAAAAAAAAAAAAAAATTTTTTTTAATTAAAAAAAATAAATAAATAAATAAATAAAATAAAATAAAAAATACTAACAAATTCTAATAAACCAAAATATTGTTATGATTACACATATGTATTGTAAAAATAATACCAATACAATTACAAATTCTAAAATGTGCTTGGCATTGAAATCCGCTCTAAAAAGTGCAAAACAAAAATTCTAAAAGAGTGCATTCTTAAAATTAGGGTGCTTATGTGCTTTAAATGAAAATATTATTCAATGGTTAAAGAGTACCTATAAAATCTTTGAAGGTAGATTTTAGTTATACAAGACGATATACGTTTGTTCTAAATTAAACTACAATTTGTGCTAATAATTAATATGTGCTCGTAAATGCCTTAGGTACACAAGTGCATTAAAGTGTAATTAAAAAGGAAATGAATTTTGAAAAAAAACGTTAAGAAAAGTGCATTAGAAAGTTTATAATAAAAGTGCCAATTATTTAATAGAAAGTGCATTTATAAGCAATACTTAATTAATTAATAAAAAAATCTAAATAAATATTAAATTGTTATAAAAAAAAATATGTGCATTGTGCTTGTAATAGCAACAGTTGTGAGTGAAAAATTTTTACTAAAAAAAATAAAGAAAATTACACAATTTTTAGTTCTCATATCTAAAGATGTTTTCGGCAACATTGTAAAATCTCTCTCTTTTATAAAAACTAAACATAAAATTATTTCAATTTTTATTGAATTTAAGGAACAAATTATTTCAATTATAATGTTTACAAAATAATCAAATAATTGTTCATTATAATCCTTCAGTCAGGATTACGACCTAGCTTCTCACACTAGTTATGTTGTGTGTATTTATTTTACACATAAGTGGCGGGACCTACAGCTCAAAGTCGACTCCGAACGACAGATTTTTTGAGAAAGTTTTCTTTGCAATATAATTTATTTTAGAGTTTTTGCTACAAATCTGCTGAAATGAAGTCACTGTATTCTGCCATCACAACTTTTAAAACATTACCGACGTTTCCATCTTAGCAGAAAAAAATGCTTTAACAAGGGAATTAATGTCCAGTTGTCTCAAAGTGTGACTAACATTAATAACAACGAAACAATCGGAGTGTATGGAGTTTCTGTAGATTAATCTTTCGTGCAGCCGTGTTTCCGCCGTAATCTACTAGGTAGAGTATTGGCCTAGTTCAGATATCACGAACAGAACGAATTATGAAAAAACAATTTCTTTGAGAACTTCCTTTCAACAGGCTTCTGGCATAAACTCTATGAGTAAATAAAATTGAAAAGTTTTTAAAAAATCTATCACTGTAGAGATTTCATCACTTACAAATAAAATGAACACACACAACATGGGTGATACGAAAAATTAGTTCTTAATATTGTTTAAAGGGTGATAGTGACCAATTAATTAAGTAAATAATCTCATTTAGACATTAATGATGAAAAGCGGAAAAGATTTTAAAACAAATTTTAGTTCTCATGATAATGAGTTGAGCTAATGAAAAAGGAAATAAAAACAAACCTTTGGATTTGTTCATAACAGCTAGTTTAACGGTTAGCCCATTACGCTAGGAAACTTTTATTTTATAAATTTTTATTAGGTATTAGGAAAAAAGCTTCGAAGTCGGGCATTGTGTAATAAAAATATGGACATATTGCAAGAAAGTCAGAAATGTGTCATATAAGGTAGAGGTAGTAGTCTGCTCCTTGAATATTAGTTTGACAGTTCAACAAGGTAGTAAAGTTAGACTTAGAAAGACTCTCGGTTCGCGTATACAGTGGTGACTGTGCAGCGAGTGAGAAGTGGATAAGAAGAAGCGCAAAAGTTTCTACATAACAACAATCGTAAACACACGACATCTAGAAAGCAAGTAAAATAGAACCTAAGGTGGTGGTACTTAACAACTTGATTTTAAGACTCTAATCTGTTTAAAAATTACAATAAAACAAAGATCGTTACAGTAACGCTAGAAGTTTTTATTCCTCCTGTTGGAAGTATTTTCACAGTTTACTTGGAGCATTGGCCTCTCTGCACTGCAGTATAGTGAAATTGCTAGAATTAGTCTTGTACGTTTTTTAGGAGAATCACCATTGGGTGACCATAGATTTTTCATCAAATTGTGCTTCGTTTAATGAGCGCAGCCTACTGCTCCAGGCTGTGTCTGGGACGGAATAACCTAACGAGGCAAGAAAAGGACTGCCCTATTTATTCTGCAATAATTAATTAAATTAAGATTATGACATTTTTAAAGGTGTAAAGAACATAACTGCGTCATTGAGTCGGAAACAATTATGTCGAAACCGATGACGATAAAGTCACAACAGTGGTAAATCATCGGGTTACAATGAATGATACGAGGAATAAGAAATCGACGCTTAGAATGCCTTTTCGTCGAGTGATTTAAGTTCAAACTTGTAAGATAAATTAAGAACAATTTAAATTAAATTTTAAATAGAATTAAATAATAATATATAGAATTTAGCAAATTATAAGTAGAAATAATATAATAAATGTTAGAGCAAAGGAATAATAGACGTACATGAATAATAATAAGAAGATACTCGGCGTGGTATATACATAACGTTTATGCTGTGGCAGAGGCAGAATAAGGCACTAAGGAGTTTAACGAGAAAATGTCTTTCATCAAACAGACTAGCAATCTCTCAAATGAATAAACAAAAATTAAAATCTAAATAGAAATCATATACAACATAATTTAAAAGTAACTAATTAAAAACTGTGTTTGTGATTCCTAGAACTTAAACCCAAAATATGGAGTTGCTGCTTAAAGAAACGAAGCACTCGGCAGAACCAGTAGAACTTGAAACAAAGACAACGGGTATTCTATGCGTTTCCTGCTTGTTGTGTAACTTTTGGCGAATTTACATTGTTTAAAAAGAATGGAGGCAAGTAAGAAGGACACACAGAGATGGCGCGTATAGAGTTCCTCAACTGAAAAAAAATAAAGTAAATACAATACCAAACCCTATGTATATTAGAAAGACAAGATTGTACCTACCACGTATTTAAATGTTTATTTGCTTCAACATCACTAATGCTTTTGCAATTGGTTATTGCGTGTTACCAACAAGACCAAAAAAGAACAAAGAAAAAATCAAACAAGAAAAAATAAGCAAAAAGAGTGTTAATAAAAAAGAGTAACGATAAACTGCACAGTACAAGTCTGATAGTACGTAAACATTGAGCTCGATGGTATGCGCATGCTACTATCAAAACACAGCTCGAATTGATGGATAAATTAGAGACAAATTAATATTATTTCTGTAACCTTCATTGCAACCTGGTGATTCTATGTGTTATTTCTATATAAAAAAACGAAATAATAAAAAACAAACTAAAGATAACTTGAATGGTGAACTTATAACCACTATAAAAATAAAACACAAAAGTATTAAAAGGTCACTGTCAGTCCAAAGAGTCTACAAAGGCTACGGTTATTGTCAAATTACAGGACATATATTGAATAATAATAAAAGGTTAAAACAAGAAAAATAAAAAAAAGACAGTAATATTGGATGGCGATATAGCTAGAAAGTGAAATAAATTAGTAATCAAGATTTTAATTAAGGTTAATCAGTACAACTATTCATTGTTCAAAATGGTAAAATCTTGAGTACAATTACGATTTTAATTAAAATTGACTGTGGAAATGTATTTTAACAGGGCAACCACATTTTCTTGTGGGAATTTAAATTTAACAGGCAATAGAAAATTTAAACACAACAGCAATCATGAATATTGAGCCCAACACGAACGAAGTCGTAATAGACTAACTAGATGGGTGAGAGAGAAGCGCGGAATAACCACAGATAATAACCAATAAATAGAATACCAAGGTCAGTTATATACGGTGACAGTATACGATATAGTAAATACCAAAACAAGATGTCTAAAAGTTTATTACCCAAACAAAAAACAAATGGGGAGAAAACTTGTTCAATTTAGCAAAGGTTGGAGGCATTCAAAATAAAGCAGAATCCAAAATCTCCGATAGGTTGCACTCTACGATCGCCTTACCTTCCATATCCGCCGGTGACTCACGGTTAATAGCTACGGGCCATTGCTCTGGTGGATGGTAGATCTTTGTCAAAGTTTCGGTTGTCATGTGATTTGGTTGTTGCCTATCCTATCCACTTGTTCAATGGGGATTAGACGTGAGTGCGAGTGAGAGACAATGACAACATTGCTTTACTGAACTGACGTTTGAAGCAGTTGGCACAGCTTAGGGAAAAATTTTCATTGAAAAATCAGAGGCCTTCATCGTGAAGGCCCCGCAGTGTCCTGGAATGGCATGGGAGTTATGTTGAAGCTAAACATCCACCAATCGAGACTCTAAGACTTTCAGATGGCACGTCCAATAAAGACACTGTTGGGATTGTACTTTTGTACTGATAGGCATCATGGGGTTCAATTTGCTTTTGAGAACTGTCGTTGGTTAGGCTAGCACTTCTAGATTACCTTGTTTTCTTGCTATAGCCGTGAAGTTGCAGCTAACTCTGACAGCCAACGAGAGTGTAGTTCAGGCAATATCTTCACATCGTAGGTACAGTCGCCACATTAGGGCACTGGAGGTTTAGGTCGGGCGATTGGAGGACACTTTATCAGTCGTTTAGCTTGGACGGATGATCGTGGTACTGCCCCTCCTGAAAGATCGTTCATTTGATCCCTCTCTAGGGGTTTTTTGGACACCGTTCTGTGTTGTACAGTCGCAGTGGCGACTATGTATGACGAATAGCAGCTTTCAAAACAACCAGCAGGTTTTTAAAAGCATAACCGAAGATGCCATGCCATGAATATTATATTTTATTCCATGTGTGATTATACCCTTATTTTCTTATATTTGCTTATTTTTATGTATGTCTGGGTAACAAGATACACCATAGCATGTTATACGACGGTGAGGAGAGAGAGGCAGCAGTGTGTTTGTTGACATTAGATTCGAACCTACAATATTTATATTATAAATAACACAAAAGGCTTCTGCAATAAGTGAGTTCCTCATAGTTCGGCTAAGCAAGGAATACTGTCTGTAAGGCAGTAAGCGAACCACTGGCCAATTAACAATAAATGCATGTGCTTTACATGACAGACGTGTAATACGTAATAAGTTTCCTTATCTCTCTCTAGTACATTCCATTGAAATAGCAGTAAAATAGCGATATTGCTCTAACGAACCAATACAGTTAGATACCCAACTGTCATGAAGGAGTACTTTCGATATCTCCTGAAATAAACGAGAATAGTGGAACACTAGCAACGTGATAGTATCGTTCTTGTAAGTATCGATCTCGAACACATGTTTGCTAGCCTGTTTGGGTATCCTGCGGCTAAAAGATTGCATTTTTTTTTTTTACCTGAATCTTAAACAGACATATAGAGAAGGCTTATCACATTTACATTACAACACCCAA
Source organism: Sarcophaga bullata (assembly GCA_005959815.1). Classification (NCBI taxonomy): domain Eukaryota; kingdom Metazoa; phylum Arthropoda; class Insecta; order Diptera; family Sarcophagidae; genus Sarcophaga; species Sarcophaga bullata. Next base: position 895,826 of record QOCX01000009.1, read on the forward strand.
TATGCAGGAAATTTTTTTTCTCAAATTAACTTGAGCTGAACTTAATTAAGATGATTTATAGGCTTGAGTAAAGCTTGACTAGACAAATATTATGGATTGGTGTAGTCATAATTGACCAGTTTATTTACCATTTGCGTATATGAATTAATTTTTTTTTGTTTCTTAACTTTATTTTGAAGGCGTTACTTATTTAAATACAGGAATTTTTTATTATTATTTTTTTTCTTAAATTTTGTTTTTTTTTTTGTTCGCTTATTTGGTTTGATTTTTGATTTGTCACTCGCATACAAGAAATTTCTTTGAATTAATTTTTATGCATAACAAAAATCTGTATTTTTTGTTGTTGTTGCCATAACACAAAATATTAAATACGTACGTTTAGGCAAATTACAAAAACTAAGAAATTTTTATTACCTAATGATTAGAGAAAGTGTGAATGAATATGATTCATTGAAATTGAAATTTTAACAAGGAAATGCTTGTTTTGATGACTGTGGGCAAATAGAAAAATAGCTTCTGAAGAAGTTTGCTAGGATTACAACCTAGCTACGCACACCACCTATGTTGCGGGTGTTAATTTTTATAGATGAGTAGCAGGAACTACAACGTAAAGTTGACTTCGAACTAAAAATTTTTGAGAAACTTTTTCATGTCAATTTCATTTAATAACACAACTTTTTGCCAGAAGACTGCTGAGAGGAAGTTGTCGAAGAAGAAATGAAAAAAAAGCTTTACTTAATAAAATTTTTGTTATATTTTTTACATTTCATTTTACATCATAAGAATGATTATTAATTTATCCTAGAACACTAAACAAATACTTATTCTATGAAGATTTAAACTTTTCTTTTTTTTTTCTAAATCATTCATGTTAAAATTATCCAACAATAATAAATAAAATTACAAAAGATTAACGCAGCCAATTAAAGAAAATGGATAAGACATAACACCTTCCTTCTTTCGATTAAATCGAAAAAAAAGAAAAACTAAAAAATAAATCACAACTTCATATCAACTAAAATTAATCAAACGTTTTAACTTAAAAAGGAAAAAAAAACACTTTGAAAGTTGTTTTTATCTTCAAAAGGCTGGCAAATGACGCCGTCTTCGTACACCCTGATATTCACCGGTTGTGGCTGATCTACCTTTGCCAGGAAAGCCGCGTGCAAACGGTGGTTTTGCATTTGTGGTCACATAATAAGTACCTCGAGCTCTGTAAGAAAAAGAAAATTTCAATTTTATTTCAAATTTTTTTTAAAGAAATTTCATATGATTTTACGCATACTTGTGTGAGACATGTTCACCCATTAGTACATATTCTGAATCCTTGGGCTCACACCAACCTATTAAGTACGTAAATAGATTGGGACAGGGACCAGCATAAAAGCCTCTTTTCGTTGTTATTGATTCAATGAAATATGGTGTTACTTTTGTATGATCACAGGCCAAAGTTTCTAAAGAAAAAAAAAAAAGAAAAAATTTATAAATTTTTAATGTCTTTTTTTATTCAATATTGTATTATTTAAACTTACGAAATAATGTTGGTGAACCCACACAGGCCGGCTGGCGTGTACCACCGTTAACATAGAAATCAGCATGACCACTTGAATGCCATTGACCCAGTATACCAGCACCCGTATGTAAAACATCAACAAAATGCGCATCCGACGAATCCAAATCCCGTGAATTATTAGTGCCGGCATAAAAGAATATCGTTGGATCCAAGGCCGTTATTCGTCCCAATTTACCTTCTTCTGGTTTCAAATAATTTGCTATCAATCCAGCTATGTGGGCACCTACACTATAGCCTATGAAATGTAAATCATCGGGTCTTACACCTCTCGGATGTCTGGCCAAATACTTCACCAACTGTGATATACAGAGACCACCAAAACGAGGCGCCCAATCCATTTGACTCAGACAGGGTTCCCGTACTGCTGCACCATAATCCACAATAATAATATTATATTCACCGATTGTAAAATACGCTTCTCGTATATCCGGACTAGGACTTAAATTTCTACCACCACCAAATCCATGTATAACGATTTTCGTAGGATGTCTTGGATTAAAATGTGTGTAATACAGGGCATTGTCATCTAAAACATCAATAAATTCGGGATTATCCTGTGTACGTCGGGTATACAAATAAAATTGTATCTTTGGATGTGGACATCGAAATGGCTTCTCAAGACATGATTCGGTAACATAGACTTGTGTATCGTTTTTTGTTTGTGCCACTGTAATGAAGAAAGCAAAAAAGGAAAAGTAAAAAGAATTGAATTTATTTGAGGTTATGTTATGGTTTTTAAAGAAAACTGACTAGAAAAAAGAGAAAAAAGTGGAAAAACTCTCTTTATGTTTTATTTTGAGTGTTTGTTTGGTTTCTTTTTTGCCCTCTCCTAGAGAAATTGTTAAAAAGTTAGGACATTTGTAGTTTGTGTTGGCAAAGGGGTTTGTAGAATAGCATTTGGCATCAGCATACCTTTAAGAATCATGGAAGAGTATTACGCAGTACGTGGTTTATTGCTGTTTAGAGTCCTGAGGCATTTCACAATTTCTACAGTGTCAGGGCAACCTGTGGTTATGCGTGTAAGACTCAAAAACATATTGAATTTGCTCAAGTTCTGGACGTCACAAGCTTGCTACTACATACATAACGTATATACTTTTGGTTATTACAACATTTCAGTCAGGAATACGACTTAGCTTCTCACACCATTTATGTTGAGTGTGTTATTTTTAGACATGAGTGCAGTTTAAAGTCGTCTTCCAACAACAGATTTTTGAGTAACTTTAGTTAATAGCTCACCAACAAGTCTGAAAGTGCTTTCGTAATTATTTTCAGACACAGGCTGCTTACTCCCCCATTAACGTAAGCCTTTCTGTGTATCCCTATTTACGAGTCATTAAACAAGTTTTGTTTGTAGTAAAGAAAGAAACCAATTTTATAATGTGGCCTGTGTCATGATCAAGTTTTCTTTTACAATTTTATTACACTCTTACAATTTGTATAATTTTTTTTCTTCTTTTTCGTCTTTATACTTCCAGAGAAACGAAAAGGAAAGTAAAAGTACCGGAAGTTTTTTTGAGTTGTGAAAAAAAATAGAAAAAATGTAAACGAAAAATAATAAAAAAAAACTCTTTCACAAATTGTCTGCTCCTTTTGGAATTTTGTTAGCACCACCATGCGTTTACTTCTTTCCAAGCCATTACAGAGTCATAATACTCAAGTTGTTGGACTTGTTTTGAATTGGTTGAACTAAATCAGCAACAACAGACAGTTGTAATGTAACTGTGACAGCAAATACTGAAAGCGATAATTTCTTTGTTTTATTTTCTTCATTTTTTTGGCGCCATTTAATAACTGTTATTGTGAATACCAAATACCTTATACCCTGTTTCGTAAATGTGCAGATCATTTAAAGTATTTTCTTTTTATTTTTAAACTTCAGGCTGATTTACATAATTCAGTGGAAAATTTTTTCAAATCGAATCCGGAAATTCGGTTGTTTTGTTTATTTATTGATCCACTGACATTATTTGTCATTTGCTTGCATTTATTATGGTTTGCAAAGTAAGTTCAAAGGAAATTGAAAATTTAGAAAATTTATTACAGCGAACTGAAGGAGAGATTAAGTATAAATGACTGTACATACATACATAATAGGCCATTACACGTCTTCAGTCAGGATTACGGCCTAGCTTCTTAACAATATGCTAATTACGGTGGTTAAAGGCAGCTAGTTTTTAAATCTTAAGATAAAATGAACTGGCCGTAGTCTAGTAGGTAGTGTGTTGGCTTATTTGATGCGAGGTCACGGTACAAATCCCAGTCTAGACATCTCGATCAAAAGAAAATATGAAAAAATATTTTTTCGGCCACTTCCGAGAGTAAATAAAATTGCCATGAAACGTTAGTCAAAATATCTGTATTCCGGACGCGACTTTAAACTCTAGGCCATCCGCCCACTCATGCGTAAAATTAACACACCAAAAATAAATGGTGAGAGAAGCAAGGTCGTAATCCTGTCTGAAGGGTCGTAACGACCAATTATGTACGTTATGTATGCAGTAGCGAGTTTGTAACAACTTAAGCTACTCGCACGCTTAACCCGAGTTTGCCTAGACACTGCAGAAATTGTGAAGTGCATTAAGTCTCTAAAAAGCAATAAATCACGTACTACGTTATCCTCTTCCATGATTCTTAAAGGTATGCTGATGCCAAATGCTGTTCTACATACTCTCTTGCCAACACATACAGCAGACATAGTCTGTATGTATTGTATCAATATGCTAAGGACTGCGGTTAAATGCAGTTTATTTTTAAATCTTAAGATGACTCATTAAAATTATAAAATTGACAAAAGAGGGAGAGAAGTTTAACATTTTATATTCAATGTTTAGGGCTCCATGGGAATGAAAATCAACAAGATGGTATATAACGTGATCTTTGTAAAGCTGTAGATCCATTAATACTACAGGTTAAGTGCGACTTTTAAGTATGAGAACCAGGGAAGGGAAACACTCTTCCAATTGGATGCTTTTAAAATTCGAATAATTTGAAAGGAGGCAGATGGTGACTTATTAACATATTTCCCAACAGTTTACCAAGGCACTACTTCAATTAAAATTTAAAATTCCCCTGTAAAGTAATTTTCTTATCTCATTGGTTAATAATAAAACGAATATGGCAGTCTTCACTGTTAACGCTTTAACAGGAAATTTTCAATATTAATTGGTTCTCAAATTTCCCATCTGGCAGTATAATTGTTAAGCAACTATTTTGCATAATTATTGAAAAAATGAATTTTCCGTCAGGTGTATTATTTTATTTGGTTTGTAAATCCCTAGAAGTAAATGAAACACCAGGTTTGATAGAAATCCATAGCCGCAAACCATAACGACAAAACAACATGTTAAAGTTATTAAACAATCAATCAAAACATAAATACACTGAAAAAAAAAACACAAACAAAACAAAATAAAACGAAACATGAAAACATAACAAACAAATTAAGAAATTGGGTTTACTGTCTGGCTGATTGATAACAAAAAAAAAAAAAAAAAAAAAAAAAAAAAAAAAAAAAAAAAAAAAAAATTCATAAATAAACGCAATTAATTTGTATAAAATAAACCAGAAATATTATGTTTCTTTTTTCTTTTTTAAATTTATTTCGTATTTTTCGTATGCTTTTATAGCAGCAAGTGTAACACTAACTACCAGCACTTAATAAGCGAAAAAAAAACAACAACAATTAACCAGCATAAGAAATCTCTGGAAATATTTTGTTAATAGACACAAACAAAACCATATTAGCGGTTAATGAGCCTTTAGTAATCACCTTCTGGTGAATAAGATCATAAATTTCAAATTTTGAATTTTTTTACTTGTAAAAATACATGAACTACACTAAAATAAAATTCATAAGTAAATATGTATCGTGTTTAATTAAAACAACATTAGTAAACAATAAAATAATCGAATAATCGATTCGAATGATTGATTATACATGCATGCATACATACATACATAATTGATCATTACAACCCTTCAATCAGAATTACAATCTATCGTCTGACACCACTTATGTTGTGGGTGTTAATTTCATAACTATGTGGCGGGAGCTACAGTTTAAAGTCTACTACGATTGGCAGTCAAGTGGGTAGTGTGTTGACCTATTACACAAGAGGCCTCGAATCAAGCCTCAGGTCAGACATCTCCAACAAAATGAAATACGAAAAAATATTCCTTCGGCGTCTTTCTCTCAGCCGATATCTGGCAAAAACTCTGAGAGTAAATAAAAATTGGCATGAAAAAGTTTCTCTAAACAATCTGTCGTTCGGAATCGACTTTAAACTGTAGGTCCCGTCACTCCCATATAAAATTAACAACATAAGTGATGCTAGAAACTAGGTCGTAATACTGACTAAAGGCTTGTAATGATCAATTATGCATCTGAAGCAAGTTATACAAAATTATGGACGCAAAAATAAAACATACTAACAGGAAATTTTAAGGCCAAATAATTCCATTAAACTTTTTACCGGATATTAAAATTAAAGTCTGCGATACCAGCATAAACAAATTTTTTACACTTTATGAACGTAAATAATTAGCAAATTAACACACAGTATAAACATAATCTTCTTAACATGCAGAAACAGAAACCGAAAAACTGAAAAAAAAAATAAAAATTTTTAAGTAAATAAGTGTAGAGGAGGAGAATACGACAAGTATTTACCGACAAATTAAAACCTCTTAACATAATGACACTAAAACATGTTTAATGTTCGATGTTTGTATGTCGATTTGTTTACTTCATGTATTTTATTTTATTTTTTATTATTTTTACTAAATTAAAAATGTTTTGTTTTTGTTTTTGTTTTTTGTTTTTTTTGTTTTTGTAGAGCATTTGTTTCGATGTTCATTCCGCGGTCCACTAAAATAAATGTTGCATTAACTTGAACTTCCACGATTATCTAATAACATTTTTTTCTCTTATGTTTTGTTTTTGTTGTTATTTTTGTTTTCATCCAAAAAACTTCCTCATTTTATTTGAATATTTTTTTTTGTTTTGTTCAGTTATTTGTAAGTCTTTACAATAATAACGACCGTAGCTTTAACTACATACATACGTTGCTAATAAAATGAAATAAAATTTAGAAAAATAATAAAAAAAAAAACAAAAAACAAAAACAAAAAACATATACGGGTAGTCTGTAGATCAGCAGCGTCAGCGCTATTCATCTAAAATAAAGCGGCCGGCCATTAATGTTGCACAAACAGACGTGCGATGCATCATTATGACCGACAAATTTCTTTGTAAACCAAGCCACTGTAGAAAAAGGCAATCGATAGAGAGTGATAAATAGTTTTTTTTTAATAAAATTTAAACAAATTATTTTAATTAAAAGAAAACAAAACGAAAACACAACAAAAAAATCGGAATTTTTTTATTAATTCA
>QOCX01000009.1:908662-960592 GCA_005959815.1 Sarcophaga bullata
TCATGACAATGATTCAGTAAGTTTAAGGTAAAAACCTTAAGTCGAGCTTTGGCCAAGACATGCAAATATGCCAGCGAACTAAGGAGAGAGCAATATTGAAACACACAAATAAAAGCGAAAGTAAAAGCTTTTACTTCATTCAATCGATCAAGTGTATTTATATGTTATTGTTGTTGTTGTTACTGTTGCTGGATAAATTAATACAATACCGGCATTTCTTAAAAAACAGCTGAGTCCCATAAATACGATTATTGTTTGTCTGTGTGATGATTTTCTGTTTGGCAGGCATGTTGTAATCGCTTAATCTTTTATTTTTCTTAATTTATTTATAATTTAGAAATTTATTTTTTAAATATTAAAAATAAAAAAAAATTTTTTTTAAAAAGAATTTTTTTTTAAGAAGACTTTGTAACACAATTTTTTTTTATTTTTTTTTAATTTTTTTTATTACTTGACTTCTTTTTAGTTGTTGTTGTTATGTTTTTTAATTTGTTTTCAATTTTTTTTTTAATTTTATTTTTTAATTATGGCCTCTTGTATGTGTTTTAAATGGTAGTGATAGTGTGGTAGTGGTTTGGAATTTTAGCTATTCAATACGAAATCCATTTACTCCATTTACCAGCATATGGCTTTAACTGGCTGCTGAATTTTTTTTTCTTTTTTTGTTGCCTTTTGAAGACAAAAATATCAACAACAAGCTTATTATGCAACAAAACTTTGTATGACAAAATATTTCAATATTTAACTACGTTTTAACTGTTTTTCTTATTTTTATTTTTAATTAAATTTATTTAAAAAATTAACACTTTAATGTAGGCAAAAAAAAATAACAAAAACAAAAAAAAACTTTAATTTAAATTAATTAAAATTTAAATATCCACATCCGCTTAATTGATATTTAGTAGGCTAATAGGTTTGTTTGCTGGCGCTTTTTTACATGAAAATATTTCGTTGAGATTTCAAATTTGTTTATTTCGATTTTCTGTTTTTTTCTTTTTCTTGTTTTTTTTTTTTTTTTTTGTTGGTTTTATAAAATTATTTAATTCGTTAAATTCACTACTTGTCTCCCGACGTTATCGTATTTCGTTGCGTTTCTTATAACCGTTCAGTTGGCGCGCTCAATAAAATCTGTTATTTTGCTGATAACTTTTGCTTTCGTTTGCCTCTGGTTATTGGCTTTTGTAAAAAGAGCCCCAGTATTTTATGACGGAGTGCTGCTTACATTATTAAGCTTTTATGCTCTTCATATGCATTTTCTTGTCCATGTTACGTTTTTGGAGAATTTCATAAGCAGCTTTAAACAAGTTTTTAAATTAAAGTTTTGTTTATGATTTGCTAAGAAAAGCTTAACTTAAAAATTTAAACAAAAAATGTTTTTTAATGGAAATTTTAAAAGCTTCAATTAAACAATTCCTATAGTTGGGCGTTAAACTATTAAGGATTTGAAAATGTTATATTTTGTTAAAGTAGATCTGGCGAAGAAGAGAAATATGGAAACTTTCCTTATAAATGTTAGCAAAATTTAAAATTTAAGTTTAAATTTAAATATTAAGCGAGTTTTTGACTGCTTGAGTTTGAAAAAATTACAAAGAATTTTGCAAAAGTGAATGAAATATCTACCCTAAGGAATCGCCTGAAGAGTGTAACCGAATTTTTGACAGGATGTTGTAAATGCAAAGTATAGCTGCACAGAATGAGTATTGTTTCGAACCCAACATGTAGACAATGATATCAGGACATACATTTAAAACTGTGGTACATTAATTCATTACAAATATTTTTTACCCATACCCAGTATAGAAGAATTGCGCTTGGTTGACAGATGGCTTCAATCACACGTTTTGGAGCAGTTAAACTATGAAAAAAGTGGACCAACGAACGTAATATTTCCTTCATAGCTATGGATAACCTTTATTCGAAATAATTTTTAAAGTTGTCCATTTAGAGCAGACATGGTACTGGGACCATACAATCTTTTGTATCACCATTAATCTATGTAAACAATTCCTTAAATGTCTCCCCCATATATATTGCTAACAACTGTCAACAAGAACAATCTCATGTCCAGCATCTGATAAACACTCAAATGTTTCCACTTATAGTGATATCGGTCGTACAGTCTATTCAATCAGAACATCCAATCGATAGCAAAAGAAAAAGTTAATCATCAACATATAGTGTTCACCGTTAAAAGTGTGGCCTTGCAAACGTCGCTTTAAATGTGTGGCACAGAATCCATATACTCCAGAATTTTATAATTTTATCTGTTCACATAGCCATTCATCCAGAAATGCGTCTAATCGTTAAAGATGTATGTTTGTACAACAGACTGACAAATAATCTGACGGATGTATATTCAACAAGATGGCTGTTATTAACTGTCAAAATATGGAACTCCTTGTTGGAAGATCTATTATATGGTTGGTATTAATTTGGGTGTATTTAACATTTTCTCTGTCCCAGAAATTTGGACGTCTGGTTTATGCAGAACTACGACAAAGGACGACAAAGATATCAAAAGTAAGTTCGTAAGATATCCTCAAGTGTCTCCGTTGAAAGATATGCAATGAGCAGCTTCATGTTTCATGTCGCTGAGCAGCTTCATGATACAAGAAACTAATAAATCCAGTTACGGCAACCTCTGATAACATATTTAATAAGTTGTTTAGAGAATATGTATACGGGTTTCAGTTAAATCTATGTGTGTGTATGCACATGGAAAGAGTATAAAAAAAACTCATTCATTCAAAGTTAAAAATATTTTTAAAAAATTTCTGAAAAGACTTGTATTTGAAAAGGGTATCTACATACATACATATATACATACATAGCTTCTCATACCACTTATGTTGTGTGTGTTAATTTTTTACACATGAGTAGCGGAACCTACAGTTTAAAGTCGATTCTAAAAGATAAATTTTTGAGAAACTGTTCAGCGAAAGTCACTGTAGAAATATTTTTTCATATTTCGTTTTGTTGTAAGTGTTTCCCCTAGGGTTTGAACCGTGGTCTCATACCTAATAAGTCAACACACTACCAACAACTACACAACGGTGACTTTAGCATAAAATCCCTCAATTCAGTTGACAGTTATGGAACTATTTAGCCAATTAGAAGCTTTTAAAAACAAAATAACAATTGAGCATGTGGAATAAGCACGAGTATGACACCGTTTCCAATGCAAACATAGCACTTGAGCCTATGTAAAGAACTTTAACCAATGAATTCTGATATATTCCAAGAGCTATGAGTTGTAGACAAATTTGTATTTATGTTTTATGTTTCAAATCTAAAATTTTTAAAATATTTTTAGTTTCTAATAAAATTTGTTAAAAATTTCCAATGTATTGACCCACAAACCTTGATCCAAAAATAGTGTTTCGAATGAAAGTCTGGCAGAATTTTAATCAAAATATTTCAAATACCAACAAAAGCAAATACTTGACTGTAACAGTGAATGACATTTGAAATTAGAGCGAATTCTTAATTAGCATGAGGGTGTTTAACAATTCTAAAAAGTTTCTAAACAAGATATGTAGTATGTGCTTATAACCCGCCCACCTACTTGGCTAATTTATTTAAACGCTGTGGTATTTCTGAAAAAAAATTTCTAAAAAAAAAATTAATTCGGGTGCTAAATAAGTTGGGATAGGTTAGTTAGCTAGCTTTTTTTTCTCCAAATAATGTTATAAAAGCTAGAAATTTAAGTGAGTGGAAACCATTATTTGGCAAAGTGTTATACCGTAGAGCGTGAGAAGTTGATATCGTAGAAGAAAAAAAAATGTGGAAATATTTAATGGCAGTGTTATTTCTATGGAAAGGTGATAATTAATTAAATCTTGTGGAAAAAAATAATAAAAAAAAAATAATTTTTTTAATAGGGCTTAGTGAAGCCAATCCTTTTGTGGGATTATTTGATCCCAAATGTGTAGTGGAACGTAATATAGCATGTCCTCATGAAAATGTCACATTTTGGTTATACACCAAGTAAGTATTTTCTACATCAACAATACCTACTCATTATTAAAATAACATATACTTTCCTAGTAAAAAATTAGATACTCCCCTGAAATTGGATCCTTTAAATTTAAATGTCTCAGACTTCCAGCCTAGAAAACCTTTATACATTATCATACATGGCTATACCGGTGATCGCGACTATTCGCCTAATGTCTACATAAGACCTGCTCTCTTGCAAGCGGAAGATGTTTATGTCATCTCGATAGACTATGGCCCCCTAGTGCCTTATCCCTGTTATTTTGCCGCTGTGGAAAATTTACCCTTGGTAAGCAAATGTCTAGCTCATCTAATCAATACCATGGTAGATCAGGGTGTAGTACAAAATGAAGACATACATATGATTGGTTTTAGTCTGGGTGCCCAGGTGGCAGGACAAACTGCCAATTATTTGAAAAGAAAATTAAAACGTATTACAGGTATTGGCAGACAAATCCTTAGAATTTTATAAAAATGTTTTTTTGTAATGCAATCCACATTTTAGGTTTAGATCCTGCCAAACCCATGTTCATAACAGTGGGTTCAGATCGTAAATTGGATCCTACAGATGCTGAATTTGTAGATGTCATACATACAGATGTATTGGGACGTGGTATGCTGAGATCAATGGGTCATGTAGATTTTTATCCCAACATTGGTCCCACACAGCCGGGATGTCAAATGGAGAATGTAGATGGTAAGCAAGTTATGAGGTTTTTTTTCGTAGTTCTGCCAATCATGGGTGGCGTGACCAGCTAGATTGTAAACCTGACTAAACAGTTGTAATTTTGTTTGCTTTAATAGATCCCGGCAGTTGTAATCATGATCGTGCTCCTCAATATTATGCTGAATCAATAATAAGTGAACGAGGTTTTTGGGCCTACAGTTGCCCCAGTTGGCTACATAATCTATTTGGCTTATGTAGCACCAACTCGAATGATGAGAAAATGGGCCATTATGTTAATCGCAGGTAATTTGTGCTGCTAATTAATAAAATTAAATTAAATTTTAATTAATTTTATGTTGGTCTATATACAGTGCCTCTGGTTCCTATTTTCTGGAAACTGCCTCGAGTACACCATTTGCTTTGGGTCCCTATAATAAAAGTACTTCATCGCTGCAACGCGAATTGCCATTACTCTACGACTACAAGGACATAGGAGATGATGACTTTGAGCCACAACTGCGTAAGGGCTTTACTGATTGGACAGAAAATGATTTTGTAGAGTTTGGAAAGAATATACGTTTCAATTAAATTTTTAAGCAACTGAACAATATAGCAAAGGGCCCTCTTTGAAAGTAGGGCCCGGCTAAAGAAATGATCATGATGGTATTATTATGCTGTAGTTAAACCCTTATATTTTTTTAGTATAATAAAATTATTAATAAATTAAATATTCTTTTAAGGTCACACATAATAAATGTTGTTTTACTATATAAACGGATGGTTGGGTTTCTTGATAATATTACCGCGTTTCAATAAACAAAAAAATTATGAAAATATTGTGTTTAATTTTAATTTCAATTTTCATTGCAAGTAAGTGAGTTAGTTAGTTGTTCGTACAGAGAAATTATTATTTAATAATTTTTAATTAATTTTTAATAAATATTTCTTGTAAAATTTAGTAAATTTCTGTTGTAGCTCCTGCAAAGCCTCGCAGGAAAGAACTAACAGTACAATATTCTATTGTTTACTTGCCAGGGATGTATGTCCCAACGAAGACATAAAATTTTATTTCTACACTAGGTAAGGATAACATAAAAAAGCATGCGATTATTCGATTAATCGGGTTTTATATGTTGGGTTAACTTTTCATCGAAATTAACTACAATTTAGGGAAACCGAAAACAATCCGGTGCTATTGGATATCGCCAATGTAAGTGCGGACTTATTCCCGGAACGCTTGCCTTTAAAAATATTAATCCACGGCTATACATTAAATCATGATCTTTCTCCGAATGTGGAATTACGACCACTATTGCTACATCAGCAGAATACGTATGTCATTAGTGTAGATTATTCACCACTATCGCGACTAGGCTGTTACTTTTGGGCGGCACAAAATGTACGCGCAGTGGGAAAATGTTTAGCCTTTCTCCTTAACAATTTAATGGATCAAGGCGTGTATGGTCCAAACGATATACACATAATTGGTTTTAGCTTGGGTGGACAAGTTGCTGGTTTGACAGCCAATTATTTGAATAAGAAAATTGCCAGAATAACAGGTAAAAAAAAACAAAAAAAAAAAAAACTGAACAAGATTTGAAGTGCGTAAAGAATTGTTAAAGAACTTCAATTTTTCATTAGGTTTGGATCCAGCTGGTAATGTATTTCTTACTGCTTCCCCCCATGATAGATTGGATGCTTCAGATGCCGACTTTGTGGATGTTATACATACAACTACTGCAGTTTTTTCTAGCACAATGGCTATGGGTCACGCAGATTTCTATCCCAATGTCTTACATCTGGTACAACCCGGTTGCAATTTAATTGAGGTTGCTGGTACGTTTCGCGTGTCATATAAATCAACTTTAGTTAAGTTTTTTTTTTTGTTTTCAGATCTTTGCAGTCATTATCGTTCGAATATTTATTATGCCGAATCTATTACAACCACTGTTGGATTTTGGTCTTATAATTGTGGCAGTTATTTGGAATTTCTATTCAATCAGTGTACAAAATATACTCATATACCCTACGTTAAAATGGGTTATTTTGTGGATAAGAGGTATGTTAACATGCAACTTAAAATCCTTTTAATTAGGCGTCTAAATTTAAAATTTTAGTGCCAGAGGTTCATATTTCCTAGAAACGAATGCAGAGCCTCCATATGCTAAAGATCCATTTGATAATGTTGAACTGGAGGTGGCCGAATAGACCGAAGTAAGGCAACAAACAGTGTATTTCATAATAACATTCGTTTTTTAATTTGTCCATAATAAAACCATATTTATGTATACATAGTGGTGTTTTTCAATAACGAAGATTGGTGGAAAAGTTTACATACATATATTACGTTATCCGAATATATCTAGTGAAGTAATTGATCAAATAAATGGTTTTGAACTCCCTATTGGAAGAGCATATGGTAGGAACATGCTATAATGTGACCTCTCCTCATTACAAGGTGATCACTTATGTTACTCCTTTATGGGAATTGTAATCTAATGTGACTAAACACTAGGTCCAACTAACATACACAATAAAGTGGTTTGTGAAAATAGATCATAACCCTAACTAAATGGTTGTAATTACCAATTAAGTAAGTATTAAATACTACAACAAACAATAGTATTCTGATATGGTTTATGTCTCTGCTAACGCACTCTATAGAGATATAGTGTTTTTATTTCTAACCAAAACTTGTTATTTTTTGTGTGTTTCGAGTGTGGTGAGTTTTCAGATGTGATGACTAACATTGAAATTCACCACTATTTCGATACTGAAAATTTACGGTATTACCTAAATGTAGGTACTATCATTTTCACTATCAGTTTGTGGTTGGTATCTGGACTAAGGATAATTAATTTCTTTTAGTGGAGTCACAAATACTGAATGAAACAAACGAAGTGTTGCCACTAACCTAATAAATTCTATTTACTACGCATCTAACGAATTAAAGTTAAAAAAATATTGCGTATCATGCTTACAAAACAGCTATAAATTGGAAATTATTTGTCGAAAGAATTTATATTTTAACATCAGGAACAAATTAATAATAAAAAAACTATTGTTAAAAAATTGTTTATAACATTGGCAACACTGAATATATATTGGAGTAACATAATGAAACAGCCGCTGTATTGTTTACAGTACGTAACAGCTGTTAAATTCTCCAAACAGCTGAAGTTTATTTACCCGCGTTATCAATAACTGTAAGAGATTTGTGGTGCGATAAGAATATAATAAAACCATGGAATAAAATTTAATTTATTGTTATTAAAACATTAGAAAGTGGAAAGCTTTCGAAATCCATTCATAAAATGTCTAAACAACTGAAGCATTTAAACAATTTGAGAGACATTTTTCTGAATGCAGTGGATGCGGTAAGACCCCGCCATCTTTTATCACCCGGCAATAATTACAACTTGGAGCCTCGCGTGGTAGAAAATGGCAAATGGTGCATACAAGTTCAGGGTAAATATATGGATGTAACGAATAAAAAGTGCCATGTAGTAGGCTTTGGCAAAGCTGTATTGGGCATGGCTGTACAGTTGGAAAAATCTTTGGATAAGTTTCTGCAAGGGGGCATCTTAAGCATACCCAAAGGCATTCGTGAACAATTCGAGGGTGTGACAGAGATGACTTTGAAACCTCAGACGGTTATAGAGGTCTATGAAGGTGCAGAGAACAATCAGCCGGATAATAAGGCTTTACAAGCCGCCATAGAAATTAAAAAACTGGCTGAATCCATGAGAGACGAAGATGTTCTGTTTGTTTTAATATCAGGAGGAGGCTCAGCTCTATTGCCTCTACCTAAACCCCCTTTAAAATTACAAGAAAAAATGCAATTGATCAGAAAACTATCCAACAAAGGAGCTTCTATACAAGAACTAAATATCGTACGTATAGCTTTGTCGGCCATTAAGGGCGGTCAACTGGCCCAGGCTGCCAGTAAAGCCCATGCAGTGATATCATTTGTTATAAGTGACATAGTAGGAGATCCAGTAGATCTTATAGCCAGTGGACCCACCTGGTGTACTCTAAGCAAGCAACAGCAAGCCAAAGATATTTTAAAAAAATACCAATTGTGGTCTGAATTGGATTTAAACATCAAAAATCTATTGCAAACACAAGATAAACAAACAAACCAACCACTTAAGAATAACTCCATTTATGTTGTGGGTGATAATAGAGTAGCTACCGCAGCAGCTGTACACGAAGCCTTAAAACTCCATTACAATCCTTTTATAGCATCTACAACCATACAAGGTGAGATTTGCAGTCTGGTGGACATGTACTGTCAGTTCTTGCTAAGTATTTATGATTTTAAGGACAATAAAATCAGTGAACTGGAATTAAGTCAAAAGTTTCCATTCGATTCACGCACATTTCAACATTTCCTGAAAACTTTGCAAATGTGTGAGAAGACTCAAAAGCCTTTAATGCTTATTATGGCTGGAGAGCCCACCGTTAAGGTAAGTTTAGTTAATGTTTCCGACAATTAGAAAGAAACTTTAAATTTTTCTTTTTATTACATAGGTTTCTGGCAGTGGGATTGGAGGTCGTAATCAGGAATTGGCTTTGCGTCTCTCTCGTGAATTCTATAGAGAACCACGTTTGCATAATGTTTGCTTTCTTAGCGCTGGCACAGATGGCATTGATGGTCCCTGCGGGGCAGCCGGTGCCCTGGCTTGTTCCCAAGTTGTTTTAGACTTTCTGGCTAATAATACTAACAGTTTAGACAATTTCAACGAATTTATTTCAAACAACGATTCTTATAGTTTTTATAAACAATTAAATCACGGCGAATACCATGTTATCACTGGTCATACCGGGACAAATGTTATGGATCTGCATTTAATGTTGATTTTATAATTAAACGACAAAAACTATTGTGGTGTTGTGAAAACAAAGGACTATTTAAGTGTATAAAGTGTATGTAATAAAAAATCAAGACATTTTGTAAGCAAGCAAGAAAAAAACTCAGTATCCTTATATGTTGGCTTGATAAACTGCGTTAACTAGTCTCATCACAAGTATGCATTTGTTCAAGTTCAAGAAAAGAAGTTCATTGTTGTGTATGGTGAGTCGATAATTTATTTTTAATTTAAAGTAGCATTAAAGTAAAGTAGTGGGTTGAAAATGTTTTTAAATTTCATATTTATAAAACTGATGAATTTTCATAGTCATTAGAAACTTTTTATTGCATTATTATATTGAATTGAGGTTGGAACAAAGTGCCACAATAATCTTCTTCCGTATCGATGTGTATTACTTTGTCAGATTTATTTCAAACAAGTTGTCATCATGGGATCTTCTCATATCATGGGCGCTTTATCTTGTTTGTGCAATTTTCCTGTGGATTAACGTGTAGCTTGTTATTTACCAAAGGGGATCTCACATTCGGTCAGTGTGTCTTTCATTTTATTCTACTTTACAACTGAGGTGACAAGTTGTGCTTAGTTTTAGCGTAAATTTGTGGTGATTTTCATGGCTTTTATAGTGCACGAGATAGGTAGGTTGATTGAAGAGAAGGAGACCAACAATTAGCTTCAAAGTGCTCCAGATAACTGATTCATATTTGTTATGCAATTTGAAACTTATTTCTGTATTGTGCCGATTAGGATATGTTACTGACTTATTTTATTGCCGATGTATTTCATTTCATTTGTTAAATTGTCATAAATTAGGCGTAGCTTAGATTTCCCCATTCTCTGTTAAGTACACTGTGAAATAAAGTATTGCTTGCCGTATATTAGAGTCTTGAACTATGGTTCAGCACCTACATCAATTGGTTTTCTCAAACAATTTCGCGGTTGGTGGTCTCAACTTGGTTGGTGGTCTCAACTTGGTTGGTGGTCTCAACTAGGTCTACGACTACATAGAACATTTTACGTAAGAATTGAAGCCAACCGACCATTAACGATCATTGGGCTCATTTCGTGAATTCGTCGAAGAAATATTTATTCATACGTCTTTTTATTGGAGATGTCTGACCTGGGGTTTGAACCGCGGTCTTACGTCTAGTAAGCCAACACACTATCTACTAGACAACGGTGACTTACAGCGCGCTTAACAATCGATTTTTTGCATTTTTTAAGCCCTCTTGATTGCTACATTAAATCATTGGCTTACGCTGACGAAACAGCAATTTTTCAAGCCAATATTATAACCTCCACTGGGTTATTGTCAATGACAGTAAATAATTGAACTGTTCAAGGGTCTCATGTGACATATGTGGCATATGAAATTATCTACCAGTTTAAAAAAAAATTGTAAATCCAATAATATTTTTGCTTTTAAGCTCTCAAAACAAATTTCTCCTAATAGTCTCTCCAAAAACCTAAAAACTAAAATGGTTTGCCAATACA
Source organism: Sarcophaga bullata (assembly GCA_005959815.1). NCBI lineage: Eukaryota > Metazoa > Arthropoda > Insecta > Diptera > Sarcophagidae > Sarcophaga > Sarcophaga bullata. The sequence continues at coordinate 919,691 of QOCX01000009.1, forward strand.
ATTTAGTTTCAGGAAGTTATAGTTTTATTAATTGGCATTTGAATTTAAGTATTTGGTGGATTTATTTAATATTCTTTTTTTTTTAATGTGTCTCCGAACAAATTCTAGACCATTTTGTTTTTTGCTCAATTTCAATTAGTCGCTCGTTATACCACCATGTATATATGCATGTACAATAAATGCTAAGTAAATTATTTTAAGTTTTTTTTTTGTTTTTGTTCTCTACTGTTCCAATTAAAATACTATTGAACTTTGAATGAGTCTAAATTATTTTATTTGGTGTCATCTTTGCCAGCTGCCAACCAACAACAAAATACGATTCCATAAAAATTTTTTTTTTTTTGTTTTTTTGAGTAAATTTTTCTGGTGTCTTTATTTTTTCCAATTTAATTTGCATAAACAATGTGTATACAAGTAAATGGCGATTTTCTTACAGCTACAACCCCCCCGTCACCCACCCTAAACATCATCTGTCTGGAAATGTGTTCTAATGTCTCGTTAGCAAAATGTGTTTTTAGGGACTGCTATGGAGAGGGTCTTTATAAGATTCTTATTTATAAATTGCAATTAAACAAATTTCAATTGAACTTTGCTTGGCAGAGAATTTTGTTTTGTTTTTGTTTTTGTGTTTGTATTTTTCCAAAGAAATTCCTTAAGATAATGCGAGAGTGACCATCAAAATTGTTGGTGAGCAAAAGAATTTTTATTAACCAATAATGATTGTCTCATCTTATCTTTTCAAAAAAAAAAAAAAAAAAAAAAATAAGAGAAAGAGATTTTTTGTTAAAAAAAAAATTAATTTATGAGCATAAATGAATCACAAGCATTTGTTTTTGGGCAAACAAATTAAAAAAATTTTAAGTTTTGTATTGTTGAACACATGCTACATAAAAATTTAATTAAAATTTGTTAAAGTGTCATATTTTCTACAAAGATTTTATAATTATTCAAAGGAAATAAGTTTAATTACAGTGTGGCACAAAAATAATTTCCATTTTGGTAAAGGTAGTTTGTTATCTGGTGCGCTAACATACATGCATACATACACAATTGGTGAATACAACCCTTAAGTCAGGATTACGTCCTAGCTTCACGCATCGCTTATATTGTGAGTGTTAATTTTTATACATGAGTAGCGGTACCCATAGCTTAAAGTCGATTCCGAATGTCCAATTTGTGAGAAATTTTTCATGGCGATTTTATTTACTCTCATAGTTTTTATCAGAAATCTGCTGACAGGAAGTCGCCGAAGAAATATTTTTTCGTATTTTGTTTTGTTGGAGATGCCTGACCTAGAGTTTGAGCCCTTGCCTCACGTCTAAGGAGCCAACACACAAGCCTCTTAATTCTGAAAACCATGAAGCACATTTTCTTTTCATTTCTAATCTGGATTCTAATCTGGATTACTTGGGTTTGTAGGCAAACAATTTAATCACTAAACCAGACCACCTGCTTATATTGAAGTCAAGTATATAGACAAGCATCCGTTTGTTGGTTTTTAGCTAGGTTGACGGAATCTGAAGGTTTCTGAAAGGCAATGAGAAAAGCATTCTACGAAAACCACCAAACTATCTTACAAGTACTGCATTACACCGGCTGTTATGGAGGAACGTGAGCATCAATATTGAAATCCAACACTGATAAATACAGCCAAGAGTAGAGGCGTATTGTGCATCATACGATTGGGAAAATATCTTACAAAAACTGCCCTAGACTGGTTGTTACTAGGAACGTAACTAGCACAGTTTAACTACATGGAATGTAATGTTCATGGAAATGTTGGAAAGGAATCCTTAAACTACAGCCAAAAGGAGAAGCGTATGTGGCAACGTATGATTTTACCTGTTTAGTCTTGCATGAAGTATTCAAGAGGGTCGTTCATTACTTATCCGTGGCATTGACTCTTCCACTCGCTTTTAAGGAAGTTTTCGTATTTGATATGCGAAAGATCCTTTTTTTAAACGAAATTACTTTCACATCATGCCTGTGAGATTTGTTTCATTAGAATTGGCCAATAGTTCACAATTTCTAACAGTTCGGTAAACAATAATAATCTCTTCAATACAAAAAAAGTTGCTATTGTAGCAGAAATTAATGTGCGTGTGTCTCTGGGGAATATAATTTTCTCAAAATTATTGTAAATCCTTCAAAAAGTGCACGCGAAATTTCCAGAATTAATAGAAGCTCAAGGTTAAGGAAGGCGGTGGCAATCATTGATTATTTTACTCTTTGTTTGTTTTTAAGTTCACATATGCGTTACAGAAAACAAAAATTTAGAACGCAATACCAATTTTTAATTCAAGAAAAAAAAATATATTTTCGTGTTGCTTGTTCAACAAGTAGCATAGATATGGGGCAGTATAATTTTGTATTTTTTTTTTTGCCTTCTTTAATAGCACAGCCAAATAGCGGGGTCTTACTAAGTTTCATTAACAGTCGGTTAAAGTCGTAAAATTTCATTAAACAAAATAGGAAATATTTTTAAGACCCATAAAATCATTTGTTTCTTTTGTTTTTTGTTGTGTGTGTGTGTGTGTGTGTGTGTTTTTGTTTTCCTATTCAATTAAAACGGTTCTCTCTCTCGCTTACAGTTTGTCTAGAAGAAACTCAGCAAAGTGTGTGTATTGGTTGTGGCGAGGCAATTATTAAAAATGTTTTAATTTGTTTTTATAGCATAATTTTTAATTTTTTTTCCTCATTTGTTGCTGTTGTAATTATAACAATTCTTTTTTTACGATCTGCGATTATTTAAAAAAAAAAAAAAAAAAATATGCATACACACACCACGGCCCATTGAACAATTTATGAATATGAACGTACATATTAATTTGGTTTTATTTTGTTTTTAATAGAGAGGTCTTTTCTAATAATTGTGCAATATGTTGTAGTTGTAATGAAATATAAAAACAAAAAAAAAAAAAATAACAAAAATTAATTTTATTTTAAGTGTAATTTGATTATGATTATTTTACGGCATACTTAAGACACGTGCCTTAGAATGGAATTTGGAAATCATAAAAAAAATTATTATTCTTTAAGTTTAAATACCATTAATTAGTTAATGGCTCTTTAAATAATATTAAAAAATTAAATTTTTTCAATTTCATTGAAAGAAATATGCGAATACAGAGACTGCGAAATTTTTATTGGCATAAGGGGAAGCAAAAGTTATCAGACGAGTTTTTCTCGTGTTAATCATGTGTTTATCAGACTTTTTTTTGTTAGAAAAAAATAAATTGGGCCCGATTTACAACATTTTCTATTTCCGAGTGTGCGTCTTCGCTTTACTTAAAGTTTGAGCCGTGGCCTCACGTCTAATAAGATATAGGGTCGAATATTGGTTCTGATGTAACAGAGCCGCAATCTGTGTTTAAGAATTAAATCTTGAGCTTCGTTCATCGATATTTAGGTGGACAATATAGAAAAGTTCAATGCTCTTAAATCTAACGTAGTGAAAGGGAAGTATCGTCAAAGCTGCATTCACTCATTTGCTTAGCTTGGCTATCATCAGGATCTGAAGAAAATTGGGATCTCAAGGAAATTCCATTGCTGATCAGTGCTCTACTAAATGGTTATCTTTTAAAAGATTTATCCAACTTGTTAGATTAGGAAGATGGAACATACAGAACACCCTAAATGGTCTTTTCACTCAATGGAAAATTATCATCATAGGGAGAGCATTGTAGGATTTGTTAGAATGAGAAAGAAGACGCATTGGAACAAAACCCTTTTCGTGGCTGTCTCTCTGAAATACTTGCATGTTTTTCAATGTCTCAAGGATATGTCACTGAAAAGTCAAAACAATTTCCGTACGGGAACAATTTCACTCTCGCGGAGACAACGTTGATTTCAGCCTTTGGCTTTTTGGCTTTTTAGGCATTTTATTGAGTTATTAGGGTAGCACAATAGGCCACAAAACCTGTTATTGCTTAGTCAGGGTTCAAATCCGGTCAGTATTTAATCTTAACCCTGCTTTTCTTTTGACAGTTATGTTTATTACACCGATTGAAAGTATTTCTATTCAACAGTCTTGCTTACCAGGAGTCATCATTTAAGTTTCCCTATCGAAAAGAACTGTTTTTCTTATGAATGAAATTTTTTGTAAAATTTTTTTTTTTTTATTATTATTATTGCAACACCCACTCAATAAGATTCAGTGCAAAAAAATTAAAATTCAAATTCATATTGTATATCCGTTTCCGTAAAACATAAAAATGTTTAAGAAATTCATCGTTATTATAACTACATATGTACATATGTACATATGTACATACATATGTATGTGTTTGGACATACAATTATAAAATAAGACAGAAAAAATAAGACAAAATTAAACTATAAAAATAATTAACATGATATTTAAACTATTTTTATGACACTTGTCAGTCAGACATTTAGTCAGCAGAAGTTCCATGAAATATTTCTTCAATAAATTCATGTTCAAGCCTTTGGCTGTTATATACATATGAAGTGGGGACATTAGCCCAACTATGGATGAATGATATGAAAGCGAGGGACAGCAACTGAAGAAGTGTTTATTTTTATAACAAACAGAGATCAAAACTAAGATCACGATCTATATTTAAAGAAAAAAAGAAAGATAGAAAAAAAATAAAAGAAAAGAAAAATGTGCTCTGTTTTACTCTGTACTTTTAACAAATTAACGCAGCAACAAAATATGACAAAAAAAAAACAGAAATGTACGCGTCAATTTGTCTGCTGCTAAAAAGCTGAAATATGCTAAAAAAAAAAAAAAAATAAAAAAAGAAACCAACTGATATAATTGTCAAGAGAACGTCTTTACATAGGCAATAATTACATTTGAAACGTCAAAATACCGACTGTATCGTTTCAAACCCCCCTCCCCCCTACTCTTTAAAAAAAATACTGTGTTTCTCTGGCTTCTATTGCTACAAACATTGACGTTATGCCTGCATGGTTACTCTAAGATTTTTACGCACTACCCCACATACTACTGCTACACTCTGTGTCAACGTATAAGTGAAGCTAACAAAAGATCTTGATCTCAATCACGAACAAACGTTTATTTTACCCTACTCCACACCACCATCAGAAGCAGAATAAGAAGAATGGGCAGCAGAAAAGTGTGCATCACAATGACCACAACTAGACATGGATCTGTACATTGTATGAAGCGCATTTTCTTTTCCAAAAACTTAAGCTGTTTACTCTTGAGGCTATTTGTCTGTTTGCCTGAATGTGTGTTTCAAAGAAAAAAAAAACAAAAAAAAAAAGAAAGAAAAAAATTTTTATACAAAGTGTCGCGTTGATTTATTAATTAAATGCTCATGCCACAATATGCCGCTGGCAACTAATGAAGTATTTAAGTCCAGAAATTAATTGTTTTTCTCTGTGCGTTTTCAGCACAAACTGTGTTGAAAAAAACAAAAACAGCCACAAAACAAAGAGGTGTCTGTGAGTGTCTTATAACTGTGTGTGTACAGGCGTGTGTGTGTCTGTGCTTAACAGAAGTTTGACATATTGCCAGTTAAGAAACATAAACCATGTGCCGAGTTTCGATCAGAGAAAAACAATCTTGAATATTTTTTTAAATCGAAAGTAGAAACCTGGGATCGTCTTATGTCCTATTAAAACCGTCTCGTCAGCTCGAGTAGCATATTCTTCTGAAGAACAGCCAATTATTGATCTCGTTTAAATTTGATTTTCTCCAAATCCAGGGAATTAAAACCTAACCTGATCTACATATTCGTCTTAAGGACATTAAGAACATTTTGCCGCGTACATTCTGTATTAATCATGTCCTGTTATGAATTGTGTCAGGTTATAGTCGGCCTTTCTGTATCTTCTATGACGTTCAACATCTGGGACTTGTATGTAGGTTTGTCGAGTTTTAGACGCCTACGCATCATTGCAATGTACACACTACCGAAACTATCGCTTCTGTTAGTAAAATTACGGTGAATAATCTGCATTTGTTGATTCCCGGCAATTTCTTTTCATGATGTATTTCGCATTTAGATTAGCATTTCCATCCAAATAAAGTTCAATTTACGTAATAATTCAAGCCGGCCTATGTTTTTTGGGTGCTAAATAAAGGCTTTAAGCGCTGATTGTTCGAACAAAATTTTTCTCAGCGACAAAGCTTACTTCTCACTCTGTGATTGCACTAACAGAGCTAATGCGTACGCGAAAATTGACCGTTTGAAGCGGACTACGGTCTCAAGAGGTCATTGGACCTTATTGTTTTCGAAAATGTAAAATTGAACAACCGTATCCGTCAGTTCTAGGCACTATTACGGTATGACAACCGAATTTCTTATGCCAGCAACAAACTTTAACTAGACGGTATGTGGTCTCAATCAGATGTTCTTACGATGTTTATTGCATGAGAAGTTTCCAGGAAGTAGTGTCAGACTTCAAATCTATCTATCTACGCAAATAATTTCCTTAAGTTGCTGTATTTGAAAGCAACACTCACATAATTTATCGTTGTAATACCGTTAGAAATGTACGATGAACGAGTGCATTAGAATCGACTGCTATGACCAACCTAGGGGATGTAATTTAAATGCCACTGCATTTCGTTGATAAAAAACAAAAACTTTGTGTATTTAGTACGTATTTATCTTTCATAGCTTCATAATAGAGCAGGTGCCAAAGATTTTCCTACCAAGGCGAGTAAATCCAACTCTTATTTTATACGTTTATACGAACGATGAAAGGGGAAGGCGTATGCGAACAAGTACATGACCATACATCATTACGGTAATGCATGTTGGTTTTTTGTAGTATACCACAGTGGCAAATAACGCATGCCACGACAAGTAGGAAGGCGACGTACGGAGGCAAAAAAAAAAATACATACGATATAGAGATGTGTTTCATTTCGATTTTTATAACAATGACTTATGACCGATCACATCATCATTTTAAACACACTAAAAAACATAAATATTTAATGAATAATACTGCTGTTAAAGAGCAAATTCTTCATTTAAATAATGGCATACACACACACACATGTACTCACAATAACAAAACAATACTCTAGAGACGCACTTACAAATATTAAGCATGTGGCCTTAAGCAGAAGATTCGGTTAAAATTCAATAAAAAAAAATTTATTTATTCAGACATTCTTTTTAAATATTTCTGCGCTAGACTTGTTGACGTCTTGCTTACTTGTTGCTACTTTTCTTTTTTTTGCTTTATTCTCGGATTATATTTTTTTTTTTTGCTTCATGCTGTAGGGGCATGCAATTGTGTGATTTCGTATATACTTTCAGTAGTGCTGCCACAAAACTTTGTGGCTCCGTATAGGAAAGTTTTTTCTATTTTTTTCTTTTAAGGATTTAATGAAAAAATTTATAATTTTTCTCCTTTTCCTTTAAGTTGTTGGAAGTTTTTTTGTTTCGTTGTGAAAATGATTGTATTTCCTCATAAAATATGACAACAACAGCATAATTGCAACATCATTTTCAGGTGGAAAGAGGCTCATTGGAAAGGAAAGGAAAGGAGAAAAGTAAACTGAAACTCTATAGTCAGCCGTTTGAATGATGCAATTTTCTTTGCAGAGAAATGTTTGAGATTTTGTTTTTTAGATCGGTTGATATTAGAATTTCTTATGACAGGGGTTTTGTGGTCCTATAATCTTTGGTATTTAAATTAAATGCAGATCGCTATGACCTTTTCTATTGAGATATATTTTATATATACAGAGTAAATAGCACGTGATGGATTTCATTGATAGCTTAATAAACTCTTTTAGTTTTCTGTATATAGCCTAGCAATAGAGGCTTTTATTTTAATGGCTATTGACGCTAGCTAGGCACAGTGGAATTTTTTGATCAGCTTATTAATTCCTTTGAGCAGTTTTGTGGCAAAAACTCAGATTGTAAATATGAAAAGTTTCTCTAAAATTAAACTGTAGGTCGGTCTTGTCAGTCATGTATAAAATTAACACACACAACATGGGTGGTGTAAAAAGCTAGGTCGTAATCCTGGCCAGTATGTATATTTACAGACTTCTTTTACTATCTGCAATCTGGAGTATTTGGTTGTGCATCTTTTAAGAGGTGATCTGAACTTGTGTAGGTTAGCTATGGCTAGGTTAGCCGCTATCTTGCCTTTCACAAGCAAATTCATTTATAATGCTTATGGCCCACAGTGGCAATTTTATTTTTATTTTATTGTATCACAAGTACAAGTTATGTTGTGTATAATAATCACTCGTTATTATTGCAACTGATTGCATTTATTTTTGTTTTTATTTTTGTTTTTTTTTTGTAATGTTGCAGATGTTGTTGTTGCCGTTGGTGCTGGCAACATAAATTTATGCTTAGGATGCCTAAGCCAACATTATTATGTTTTTATTTTTTCTTTTTCTTTTGTTTTTGTATTTTATTTTACAAGGCAACTTTGATTGGAGCATTTTGCCAGCGACTGGCTTATTGTATTCTCTACAGTAGCAGTTAATGCAGTTGTTGTTAAAGTACCTTTCATAACTACAAATGCCTGTTGCATGTTGTATGAGCTCCGTCACATACAGTTGTCGTTCATTTAGCCCAAGTGTTTATTAAAGATGCAACAGCCAGTATATTCGTTGGTGTTGTTCGTGAACAGAGGTGTAGCGTTAGGCGGAAAAGTTGTAGTAGAAGAATGTTGGTCAAGTGATTGTAATGTTTTGTGTTAATGTATTTAACAACTAAGGAAAACGAAAAGAGAGAGAGAGAGAGAAAAAAAACCAACAACAACAACATTAAAAAATATCTGTAATAATATTGAAAGCAAAAAAAAAAAAGAAAAAACAGAAAGAAGAAAAAAAATTGGCATCTGCTGCTAAATGATCAGTACATTTTAAAACAGCAGGTATTCTAGTTACTGCGTACACTTTTATAAAAATTTTCTCTTCTCTTCTCTATTTTTTTCGTTTTTTTTTTTGATTTGTTTATTTAATTCAATGAAATTCATTGAGTTTTTTTGCCTCAATGGTCCTTAAAAACCAGATTTAATCAATGTTGCTAGGGAATTGTTTCGTACTGTAATTTAAGTTAAGAATAATTGAAAATGTTGCATTGATTTGTTAGAAAAGAACAAAACGGGTTCATTATTTAACACTTAAATTATATTAAATCACAGCATAAGTTATATAAAAACTAATTTTGTTTCTAATCGAAAACTTTTTCCTTGCGGCACATGCATGCTATTGTTGCATAAGTATCGTTAAGATGATGATGATGATATTCTCTTAGTTATTATGGAAATGAACATGAAAAGAATGTTATAAACAGTATAGATATTCTGTAATCATTCTTGTTAAAATGATTGAAAAACATGCGCATAATCAAGTGGTTAATGGTACCATGAAGGCAAAATGCTTTGCAAAATTTCTAATTCAGAATAATAATCTAATCATTGGCCGATCTATCCAAAAGGGTGATAATTAATGGCGAATCATTGGTGCGTAATTCGGGCATCAAAAATAAAGTCCAATCACCATAACAGAAGAGTTCAAATGCTAATAAACTGATCCAGAACGATCAATTATAAAGGTTTTGCTTCTAAAAAAGGCTATAAAAGTATATGATAAGGCAGATTTGGAATGCCGAGTAAGTTTGAAGTGCTTAGAACACTTAAAGTTCAACTAAATATCTGAAATAGATGTGATGGTAGTCGTCGAAGACTAGTAGGTAGTGTGGTGGCTTATTAGACGTGAGGCCACAATTCAAATCACAGGTCATCATGGCTTCAAACTCCTTCTCTGAATACAAATGCATAATAATCTAGAACTATAAAAGGGGGAGCTCCACTTTGCCAAAAGTATCAAGATTCAGAACAAAGGAAAGTTAAAGCAAGCGCTAGAAAACGATTTTCAATAATCAAACAGATCCATACCGCCATTAACAGCCACCACACTTCCAAAAAAATGTCAAGATTTTTCACAGAAGTCCACATGCTGTGAATTTAATTGGCACGATGAGCTTATTCAGTATTCAGGAAAATAACCTGAAAACTCTGAGCGTAAATAAAATTGCCATGAAAAGTTTCTTAAAAAAATTCTGTCGTGAATTTGTCGTGAACTGTAGGTCCTGCTACTCATGTATAAAACTAATGCATTTTCTATTTGTTTTATTTATTCGAATAAATTGTAAAGTTTTTCTGTTATTTAAATTCATAAATAATTCCAGTTTGAATTATTATTTAATAGAAATTGATATCGATGGCAAACCAAATGTTTTTTTTTGTTCGCTCTTTTGTTTCAAACAATCTACTACAATCGCATTCGTAAATGGGGAAAAAAAAATAATTAAAAATTCTAAAATAACTTGAGCTATTTTTATAACAAGGTCTGTCTATTGGGTAAAATACGACGATATCAATATGATTCTTGTTTTTTTTTTATATTTTTTTTCATTTTTTGTTGTTGTTTAATTTGTATAATTGTTTATTATTTCTGCTTGCTAATGGTTTGTAAGGGTTTGTTTGATATGAAACTTTTATTTTATTTATTTGTTTGCCATATACATACATACATACGATATGTATGTATGTATATATGTATGCATGCACATTGTTAAAGTAGATCTTTTTTTTCGAATAAAAGTAAAAAGGGAAAATTTCAATATTAGAATATTGAATAGGAAATACAATAAAAGTAAAACAATAAAAGACATAATAATGCGCTCTTGTTATGAAAATAATGCGCATTTGTTGTGTGCCACTGTACGTATAATTGTTATAAAATTTCTAAGAAATTCATAAAATAAAATAGAAAAAAACAGACAAAAAACCTTCATATTGAAACAAAAAAGAAAACTGTTTTGTATTGTATAAATCAAAAGGAATTTTAACAATTGTTTTTTTTTTGTGTGACAACAATAAAAACAACAACAAATTAAAATGCTAATTAAAACACGTCCCTAAAATCTCTTATCAGTTCAGCGAAATCAAACGTTTGCAAAAATCAAATAAATACGCCTAAGAAATGTTAATTCCTTTGTATCAATTAAATGAATGTTGTGTGTGTGTGTTTATATTTATTTTTTTTATATATGAAAATAATACAATAAAATATAATATAATAGGAGTAAATAAAACAACACCACGCTCTTAATGAACCTTAGTTAGGTTAATATGAGTCCATTCAGTATTTTTTTTTTGTGGTTCAAAAAACATAAGATTATTATTTTTTTTTTTCTATAAAATTGATTTTTGCGTTACGATATAATATTTAAACTCCCTTCAAATAAAAAAATAAAAGTCTTCTTAGCCAGACTAATCCGGAAAAACATAACCTCATTCCGATATTTTTATTTGGTGCCAGAAAGTTTTAATGCCAGCTATTAAAAAGATTGATAACCTTAAAAGCCCCTGTCCCTTAGAAGAATTTTGTTCATTTTTTAAGTAATTAACAACAAAATAAATTAACAATCTGCCTGGCTCGGTCTCCCATAACTGGCTGTACTTGTGATCTTGGGAAGTCTTTCTAACGATTTCGTATGAGTTATTTTGTATAAGATTCTTATGTTTATCATTTCACAATTGAAATTTTTGCCAGAAATCTGCTGAGAAGCAGTCGACGAAGAAATACATACATACATACATAATTGGCCATTGAAACCCTTCAGTCAGGATAACGGCCTAGTTTCTCACCCCACTTATGTTGTGTGTGTTAATTTCATACATGAGTGGCGGGACCTACAGCTTAAAGTCAACACCGAACGACAGATTTTTGCGAAACTTTTCATGACAATTTTATTTAATCTCAGAGTTTTTGCCAGAAATCTGCTGAGAGGATGCCGTCGAAGAAATATTTTTTTCATATTTCGTTTTTGATGTCTGACCGGGGATTCGAAAACAATCCTTTCGTCTAATAAGCCAACACAACACCTACTAGACTATGGTGACCTTGGTTGGCTTATGGCCAGTCAATAGCCCAGTAGCCGTTTATTAATCGTTAAAATCCAACGAAGATAGTTGGCAGTTATTGAAAGCTGTCTACCTAGAAACTGGTATATACACACTTAGGTATTACAAGACTTGTTGTGATAACACAATTTTCCAACTGAAATGTTTAATCGAACAAGAATTTGACCGATGACATGAGTTACGTTGAATATGTAATGTATCATGTGCTGTATCGCATGCAGTGCACTCTTGTTGAAACCACATGTCATAGGTGTCCACGGCATCCAATTGAAGCTAAAAGAAGTTGGTATTCATCAAACTCTAATGCTCGCCACTGACAGTGATGGCTTGAAAACCTCCTATTATTTGAACGTGTTGTTGAATGGTATATCCGGCCATAATGATTTGGCAAAAGAGACTAAATAAACGACAAACGCTTTGAGAAGAAGTTCCTAGAAGTCCCTGTGAGAAAATATTGCGTAATTAATGCGTTCACCCACATACCACTCAACTTCGTTCAGTTTACAGCGTCAGTTCAGCAAACTTCCAACAATTTCTAAATAAATAAGTAATCGAGAGTATTTAGTATATCTTCGTAGAATAGACACACATATCTACGCTCATTTCTCTTTATTTAATGATAAAGTAATCAGGAATTATAGAAAATACTTTTTCCTTTCATGTTACCATTCCTTACTGCCGTATATCAACTGCCGTGTATCAGTAACAAAGTCAGATAGAGACAATTTGCCATAAATTGTGAATTAAATTGAATTAAAATGAACACACAATTGCACTATGGGCGGCATAGTTTCGTTGAATATTATTTTTTTTTTTGCTTCTTTAGTTACAATCATTCTAACTGACCTGACAGCCATGCAAACAAAATATAATTGCTCTACGACGATGTTATACATTTTGTTAGTGTTGTTGTTGCTGTTTTTATATCTATTCTGGATTCAGTATTATTGCATCGTTTACACGATTATAAACATTTTTAGTTTTTTTTATCTAGAAATCGTTCTAAAAATAAATTTTAAAAATAATTTAAATTTTTAATTGCCAACATTTTTTTACACTCCATAATTCGTTGTTGCTATAATAATTTTTTATATTGAATTTGTTGTTTGTTATTGTTGTTGTTATTTTTTTTTAATATTATTGGCGTTGCTGTTTTTGCTGTTGTTGCCTTGTTTGTATCTCTGTGAAACCGCAACAATTGATTTTTTTTTGTTCTTTATAAGAGCGCATGTAAGAGAATTTGTAACGATAAAACGAGTGACTTTTTTTTATTGCGAATAAATTTATTTTTCTATTCTTACTGGCAATAGTGCTGTAATAATTATTAAATACTGTGTGATATAAGTTTTCATAAATTAGAATTTAACTGCTTGCACTAAATGGGTATTCGTTTATTTAACTCTTAATAATGGACAGCGATCCTTGAAAAATGTTGTAGGGCAAGAGAATTTTTTTTGGGGGTTTCAATGGGAGAAATGACGTAGTGTAGTCCTTAATGTATTCGTTTACAACGCTGTTTAAGATTAGAAGAGGGTAAGTTGAATTAGTATCCGCTTCTTAAAGCATAGTCTTCTTGAGTGTTCTTTTAAGGCCCAGTTGTAATATCGATATTGATTGGTTGATATGCGTGCTGTGGATTTTCATCGAAATTAGTTTTTGCTAGAAACGTTCTGTCAATAAATATTGATTGACTCACAATTCTTTGTATAAAGTTCTGCGGTTTCTCCTCATTACAGCTTCCGTAGAAATTGTTGTGAAGTATTCTCAGCTTTCAGGCATGTGCACGCAAGCACCAGTGCCTTGTTGTAATTACTAGGAGTTTTATAAGATAGGCTCTGATTAGGTTTAATGCAAAATTTGCTTTGCATATGACTATAGGGAACCCCAGTTCCATTAAATATAAGTAAAGTGTTTGTGTAAGATCATCATTTTGATTCTCTACAACTGATTGTCAATATCACGTATAAATTCCTTACGAATTTTCTATTGCATCAGCCTTTGCTAGTGCTTTAGCATATGGAAGGAAAATGTCTCGCCATCTCCTCCAAGTGCACCTAGTGTTCTTGGACAATCTAAAATGTCTTGACCACTGAGTATCTAATAACCGGTTAAATATCAGTCAATAGGACGTATATCTCCACTCAATATACTCTGATATCCAACTCGAACTGCGGTTTTAATGTGTGAAGCCCATGGAAGACGAAAACAGTTTCATAATAAGTTTCAACTTTATAAAATTACGAGGATTCAATCCACTCCAATTATTCATCCTTGGCCTTTAGCACAATAGCGGATAATACTATTTCCATAGTAAGGTTAGCCAGTGCCATTTGCTGCGAAAAAATATGATTCGTCATCGCTACACTAAATATATGTTCACACAAGGCGTTGTTACTAGGCAACGACAGAGGGATTTGCTATCCTCCAAGGACCAGCTACAGTCGATCAATCACCTATTTCTATAAATTCAAATTTGGACTTTGTATACATGATGTATGGAACTTCTTTCCCCCGAGACTCAAACTGTCTGCTACAAATAGCAAGGTAAACAAATTTGTTGAATTTAGGATAATGAAAATTGGCATGAGCATCTAATGCAACCCAAAAAAGTCACTGTTTGGTGTAGATTTTGGATTGGCATCGACGCCGTAATCTAGTAGATAGTGTGTCAGTGAGACCACGGTTCAAACCCCCGGTTAGACAACTCCAACGAAATGATGTGCAATAAAAAAATATTTTTCCAGCGATTTCCTCTCAGTCATTACAAGTTTCTCACAAAGCTGTCGTTCAAAATCGACTTTAAACTGTAAGTCCCACACACAGAAGATAAGTGGTGTAAGAATCAAGGTCGTAATTCTGACAAAAGGGGTTGAAATGATCAATTATGTATGTATGTATTGATTATGGATGCTGGTACATTTTTCTTTGATAACGACATTGCCCAGGCCATCACTGTTAGCTACGTGCGCTATAGGTTGATGATTCCAAATTTCTTTTGGCCTAAATTAGATGATCTGGACACTAACGACATGTGTTTTGTGCCATATACATTAGGCAAGGTTGAATATTCTGAATATGCGACCTGGTGATATGGTCCTGTGACACCGTTTGTCCTTTTTTTCCGGGTGATTTCTAAAGCCGCAGGTGTATGTGAATAAGGCACATACCACAGTGGCCCTCAAATCCAACATAACCCATGCCATTGGTCAAGTGATGTTAAATGGAAAAGTCGTGATGGCTATTCAAATGGCATCAATAGGCCTTTCAAGCGATGATATATCACTTTCAATTTGTTTTTTTTTTAATTTAACAATAGGAAGCGCTTAAGAAGGATTCGATAAAAAGCCTTTGCATTTTCGATTTCGCTTAGAGAAGAGTTCAGCTAGTTCACCCACTTTTCGATGGCTATTACACTTTATTTGCTTTACTCAAAAATCTAATCGAATTTTATTCATCACTATCATTGTAACGATTTTTTTTACTGTATCGTATACGCTGCAGTAGCGATATTTTCTTGATATTTTTTTTTCTGTTGTAGTTAATTATTAATAATTATTATGATTTATTGTTAGTGGTAGTGCCATAATTTAGAATGAACCGACTAAATACTGTCAGTCAGTCACTTAATCAGTAGTAGCATATGCAGTAGCACGTCTATACTTATACATACGTAAGTAAGTGTGTGTGTGCTTCATAATGATAATTATCGATTTAACTGTAGAATTTATTTAATTTGCCATGTATTTTCACACTTGTTAGAAACGATTAGCATTAGAAATTAATAACGAAACAACAAGCAGAAGAAAGAACAAAAAAAAAAAAACAACAAATAACTTGTATTAAACCGCAGTAATTATGAGAAGTAAAAAAAAAAAACAAAAACAAAAAAAATTGAAATGAAATGAAAATAGAATTTAAATATGTAAGTGGAATAAATATTAGAAAATTAGTCATAAAAATATCTAGGAATTGATCTTGAAAATTAAAAATGACAATAGAATGCAAATTGAATTTAATTATTGAATAACTATGGCCATAGCCATTTGCTATTAAGAAATTCTTAGGAAACAATTGAGACCCACAATCTACTTGCATAGTAAGTATGAATAATTTTTATTTTTCAAAATCCTTATTACTCATACGACAAAGCAAAGTATTTTAAATTCATATTACTTAGGGATACAATATTGGATCATATTTTTTATAGAGCACTATAGTAACCTATTGTTTTAACAGTTTTAAACGTGTCTCTTAATTGCAGTGTCACTTTTTTAAAAATATTTTCCTTTTATTGCAATTGCAATTGCAATTTTAGCTGAATGGTGGGAATGAAATATAAAAAAATTATCATAATTTAATAAAAATTAACATTTTTTAATTAACTTTTATTGTTTATTATTGTTATTTATTTCCATGTCAATAAAAATTGATAAATTCTCAGCATCATAGAATTGTTGAAAATTTATTTTTTCTTTATTGAATTTTATTTTGTTTGTTTGTTTGCTATTATTTAGCATAAAAATAAATTACAATTGTATTGAATTATTAATAAGATTTCGTTTTGTTTATTTACTTGGAGTAAAAGTTGCACTAGTAACATCCTACACCATCATTCTTAAATTATCGAAGATCCACTGTCATGACTTTTCATTGCAAGAGACAGTAAATTTTTCAATAAAAAAAAATGTCCTTCTCTCTTACTTACTTAAATGGTCATTATAACATTTTAGTCAAGACTACAACCTAGCTACTTACACCACACGTGTTGTAAGTGTTAATTTTATTCATGAGTGGTGGAACCCACAAGTTCAATGTCGACTCTGAATGAAAAATTTGGGCATTTTATTTCAGAGTTTTCGCCAGCAGACTACTGAGTGGAGGTTGCCATAGGAAATATATATTTTTTCAAATTCAACCTGCGAGCTAGGGTATAAACCACGGACTTTCATCTAATAAGCAATATTTTATCTACGAAACTATGTCGACTTCAAAAATATCTTTTACATACGAATAATACAGCTGATCTAATGATTGTATTCTACTGATATTTGAAAGTAGGCTACTTTTGGGAGTAAGTCCGTTTATTTCATTAGAGCTTATTCTATTGTCTTATTGAATGAACAATGGACTCTAAGTCAGTTTGCTACTATGTTATCTTATCCATGGGGTAGATATTTCTTTTTCATTAATGAATTAATAATCAGCGCAACCATTTCTGTATTCATTCGTAGAACAGCTTCATGATTTTATTTACGCGAGTAGTTCTGTAGGCGTATATCACTGTAACGTTGTGTACTCGGAGCTTAAATCCAACTAAGATTATCCTCTTCTTCTTCTACATAATTGGCCATTAATATCCCGATTATCGGATTTCGACCTGCTTTAGCACATCCTCCCGGACGTCTCTATTTCTTGTGCGCCTTCGCCAGTTGGTCACAACAATCGATGGCTTAGCTTCGTTCAAGTTCCCCCTCTTCGCAGATTTTCGCAAATTCGTTCATCAAATACTAACCCCGCTGGAGCATCCTCACATTTTCCCCGTTCGACCTGTCAAAAGTACGCTTTGTGAAGGTTGAAACTTCAGACTTTCTTTTTGTGTGGGAACCATATAATGAAGATCTTTGAAAAATCTGAAATTCCCAGACTTCTACAGGCATTCCTGGCCGTTTATATAAATTTCATAATATATTAGTCTGAATATTTTCAAGGAATATTCTCCTACTAAGAAAGCCATTTAATAGTGATCAGAGCCGTAATTTTTGTCCAGATGACATGACAGTTCCATGGTAGTTCTGGTAGTCCACGGAGGAGGATTTGATTTTCAATTTCAGTAGTCTCTGCTTAAATAAAAACCCGTTCAGATAGTTGTAGAATCGATCAGAATTGGATGAGTAGCATTCTCAAGGAGTTACATTGGCCTGATCACTCCATGAGTCTCATATAAGGGTTGTTTAAAAAAAAATCAATTGAAGTCGCTGTAGTCTACGTAGTGTGTTGGCTTAGTAGATATCCCGAATAAAACGAAGTATGATTTCCTTTAGCAAAAACTCTGAGAGTAAGTAACATGACCAAGAAAAGTTTCTCAAAAAATCATTCGTTGGATTGTCGAATTTAAACTGTTAAACCGTTGTCCCGCCACTTATAGATAAAATTACCACTTACAACATAAGCGGTGTGAAAAGATCGTAACCTGACATACAATTGGTTTGTAATGGCCAATAGTTAGAATATTTTCGTGAATTTCTGACTCTTGCACACAATCTTATACATTAAAATGCAATGGAACTAGATATTCTTTAAATTTCAGTAACTCATAAGTCTTAAATTAAAACTGATGCTCATGTGTCCCTATTCGTAATGTTCGTATACGAAAAACAAAAATTAATTTCAAAAACGTGTTGTATTTTAGAAGTTAATTCCCGTGTTTTTGTGTCGTTGTATTATTATTATTATTATTATTTCGTTTTTATGATTATTATTATTGTTGTAAATAAAAGTCTAAAATCAAATCAAGTTATTTTTTTTGTTCATCGTGTATTCTTATGTCTTTTTTTCTTTATTTTTTTCTTGTCTCATTCGCATTTGTATCTGTTTTTATCGATAGAAGTTAGAAGAATCTTAGAAAACAAGTTTGTTTAAAAAAAAAAATGAATTTGTTTGCTGTTGTTGTTATTGTTGTTATTGTCGTTGTTGATTTCTGTTTTTAAAATATTTCAACTCTTGAGATACATAATCATGGCACCTGTTGTTGTGGTAACAGATTGACTTGGCTTCAATTCGTTTTGAAGTCAAATATTTGGTTTACAATCAGTTTTTTCTTTGGTGTTTTTTTTGTTTTCTTTTTTGTTTGTTTTTTTATTTTTTTTTATCGAAATGAAATGAAATGTTGAATGGAAACCATATTTCAAGAACGTAACGATTAGCGTAACGATTAAAAGCTAATCTTCAAGCACACATTAACTCTTAAGAGATAATTTGGTTTAGAAATCAGCTACTCCTTAGCTGTTGTCATTGTAGTGCACTTAGCGCACTTAACTAAAGAACCATTTACGTTGTCTAGAGAATCATTTTGGCATAAGTACCGGTGCTAGTAAACTTTCCAGTCCATTTCGTGGAATGCAACGTATGAATACAAGTTGGCAAAAGCTGTGTATGAATGCCGTTAGGAGCTTGACGTGCATAGAGCCTAGTCCAAGATCATTTCAATCATATTTCTTATATTATCATGGAGAGACAGGGTTTTTTTTAGAAAAACTAAAACGGATTCAAACGCAATGTTCATGTTTAACTGCGAAACACTGCGTCATTGGCAATTTTTCCCCACTAGGATTACTGCAAAAGCTACCATGATGTAGAGGAAACGGCGGTTTCATTTGAAACTCTGAGTAGTTCAAACCTGCCACTAGCTTATCATGACAAGGGACCTTACCTCTCATTTGGTAACACAATGAGCCCTATGGCCACCAAGTGAAATTGTCTGTGAAGGGTAAGCTATCCGATAAACTAATCTAACCTATCTATGAAAGAGGTGACGTGGTGTTATGGTTAAAAATTGATTAAATATTCGGAAAATTCATATTCAAACTCATGGTTTTCAAATTTAGAAAACTTGAGAGGCTTTAATGTCTGCACCTCAACAGCAAATGTCGTAGGTAAATCAGATAGTGATACCACTTGAGAAAGTAAATAAAATCAGCAAAATTCTTTACTGCTACACTCAATAGAGCAATCACCAGTCCTTAGAGCTGGGAAAGAATGATTTGGAGGTCATTTATTAAGTTTCATAAGCCAAGGGGCAGTACTGGATGTATTTCAA
The DNA here is from genome assembly GCA_005959815.1 of Sarcophaga bullata. Taxonomy (NCBI): domain Eukaryota; kingdom Metazoa; phylum Arthropoda; class Insecta; order Diptera; family Sarcophagidae; genus Sarcophaga; species Sarcophaga bullata. The sequence continues at coordinate 939,417 of QOCX01000009.1, forward strand.
GTATCAATCAAGAACTTATAAAACTCTTACTTGTTTTGAATCTCTTCAACATTACCAGCTTAATCCCTCTGCATGTAAACAAAAGCAGACATCACATCTTGTCACCTTATTTCGCTCCATTTCGATTAGACACTTGCTAACTCACAACACTTTCCATACGTTAACCAAAATAGAGTTGCTATGGAATTTTTTTATAAAAACAAAATCAACAAAATCAGCATCAAATATTTGTATAAAAAAGTTTAACGGCATCAAATTTAGTTTGACTTCTTTTTCTTTTTTCTTGTCATTTCACATTGAAAATGTCTTTGGAAAACTTTTAAGAAAAATTTGTCTTAAAAAACACAAAAAAAATCTCTAAAATGACTGCTTAAAGTTCATACATAAGCTGTGTGATGTTTTCTTAAAAAAAAAAAAATATTTCTTAAGATTTTTTCTTTTTTTTTTGTATAAAATTTTTAATAGTTGTTACTGTTGTTGTTGTTGCTGGTTTGTTGTTATAGTATTTATTATACTATGAAGTTGGCCTGTGGCAATGTTAAACAAATGAGTTGAACAAAATATTCATACGAGTACATCGAAAACAACAAAAAGACAAAAAAGCAGCAACAATAACAACAACAACAACAACAACGACAATGTAGTAGCAGTAACCACAGCAACAACAACAACAACACCAACAATTATAATACAAACAGCCAAGAGCGTACAAAACCAACACGATCAGCTGAAATGATTACAAGAGCAACTACTACTACTACTGGTCCATAGATTTGGGTGTTGATGGAAATTTTTTGGACGTAAGTCGGTCGTGTGAACAGTTTAGATTTTCTATATAAATACAGCGTGTATATGTACTCAATGTTAGTAGCGATATATGATATATCATTTATAAATTGTGGTCCAACCGTCTATACGTACATATCCAATATATAGTCGTGATGAATTTCTATTCCTTTGAATACCAAATTAAGAAATTCATTGTGGCTCTATCAGGCTGCGACCTATTTTTGTAAAGTAAGGTGCAGGAACAATTTCGTGTATAAAACCAATACTTTAACTAAGTTACGATGCCCTTCTAATACTTCAAACCACTCTTTCATGATAACATTTGTTTAATTTAGACTCTAATTTCCTATAAAGTCAATCGCAAATTAAAGATTGCAAATATCTTCGATTCATTGCGTTGTAATTCGCAATTTATTTATCGTAGTTCTTGTTAGAAAACGTAACGCAAATGAGGGTCCGGGGGATAACTTTAATCCTGTTATAAATTTTTATTTCTGTGTGCTTGTTTCCGGTTATATTGCCCCATCATGGCGTCATGTTATCACTTGTCTGCTTCGTAATTCCCAAATTTTTTTTTCTAGTCTCTTATCTTATATGAGTAATGTCTTGTAATGTGTCACACAGAAAATAATTAGATTCCATACTGGCCAGTGATCTGCAAAATATTCTATCATTTCGATGTCCTTATCACATGCCACGTATTCGCATCCATATGTGTGCCTGTAATAACTCTTACGATCCTACACACTTTCATCAAATGACAACTGAAATATACAAATTTTAATTTTTCGGAGCCACTAACATCCAGTTGTCACATACTAATTGATTGGGCTTAATTAATCCATGTGTGAACACAAAAAAAAGCACTTTTGGTCTCCAATTTAGTCAGAAATACGACAAAGGCTTTCACAACAATTTATTTTTGATTGGAAAGATACTTAATTTTAGGGAATCACTGAAAAAAGTCGCCGTAGTGTAGTAAATAGTGTGTTGGCCATGGTTCAAACCCTAGGCCAGATATCTCCAATACAACAAAATATGAAAAAATATTTCTTCAGCGAATTCATCTGCGTATTCATCTTGCAAAAACTCTAAGAGTAAAACAAAACTGCCGCGAAAGGTTTCTCAAAAATCTATCATTCGGGGTCGACTTCAAACTGTAGGTCCCGCCACTCATATATGAAATTAACACACACAACATTAGTGGTGTGATAAGCTACGTTATAATTACCAATTGTATATGAATATAGTAGTCGAAACAAGCTGAAGTTTGAACTTTCGTGCTCTGGTTTAGTAAGCCCTACACTACTCTTTATACTGCAGCGACATAATTGCTCAATTAAATGTCATGTGTGAACATTAAGAATATATTGTATTAACGTAGTTTGTTGAGTAATCTTTTTTATAACAAATAAATAAATTGTACACACCAAAATCTTTTGCCAACACCCAATATCTTAAAAACAAAACAGCACAACGTGAAGCTGAACAACTGATACAAACGGTTATTTTAAGTCAGTCGTAATCAACAACGTGTGAGACGCGCTCGAAAAAAATATCAACTGAAACTAACTTTCTGGTCGTTATTAAAATAAAAATATTTTTTTTTTAAAGAGAGAAAAAGAAAAAAAATTAAAAATAAATCGAAAAGGAAAGAAAAGAAATACACAACAAAATTAAAATAATAAAAAAAGGAAAGAAAAGAAAAAGAAATATTTTTTTTAACAACATTAAAAAGAAATTTTGTTTGTAATCAATAAAAAATAAAATTGAATAAAAAAAAAGTGGAAGAAAAAGAAGAAAAAAGAAGAAATTAACGCATATGAAGTGAGTTTGAATTTGAATATTTGATGCAAGCAAAAGAAATTGTAAGAAAAGAAAAGAAAAAAAAAAGCATTAAAAAATTATCATAATCATGTCAAACAAATTGTTGATACATTCAACGACAACAACGATAGCAACAACAACAACAACAACAACAACCTGAGATTTATTGGGTAAATAAAAAAAGGAGTTTAAATTTGAATTTTACATGGCAAAGTGAAAAGTTAAAAAGTCGCCGTGAATGTTGCTAGATTTGAAAAAGGAAAATGGGGAAAATAAAATAAATTTCCAAAATTTATTGCTTACCCCTCTCACTCTCCACGTCTATTTAAGTGTTTAAAACAAGTGTGTTTTTAGTTTTTTTTTTTTTTTTTTGTTGCAAAGTTTGGCTAAAGTCAGGTGTTTAAATCATAAAGTTTTAAACACAAACAAATAAAAAAAAAATTAAGAAAAAAATAAATTTTATTTCAACAAAAAAAAAATTTTAAATATTTTACTTCTTTTTTTTATGTATTAAAAATTAAAAAAAAGAAATATCATAACCTGTTGAATAAATTTGTGAAATAATAAAAAATAAATAAAAAATTTATATATAACAACAACAACAACAGAAAAAGTGGTTTTACTAGTAAATTAAAAAAAATAAATAAAAAATCTACAATAAATGTGTACAAAAGAGAAGAAAAAAAATGTTTTTAAATAATAATAAAAAAAAAAATAAAATAAATATTTAAATGAAGTTGATGTTGGAAGGCAAATCACTTCATAAATGCAAAATCTAAAAAATTCCAAAAAAATAAAATAAAAGAAAATTTAACAAAAAAAAAAAAAAAAATCAACAACTTTAACAAACGAAAAAAAAGAGGAAAAAATAAAAAATACACATTAAAATTGTTTATATATTCGTACTAAAAAAGAAAAAAAAATACAAATGAATAAAGATTAAAAAATAAATAAATAAAGTACATAAAACAACAACAACCGCTATTAATGGATTGCCTTCAAAGAAATTAAAAAAAAAATTTTTTTTGAAATATTACTTTACATATGTACATACATGGACTAACCGAAATTGATAAAAATCATGTTGTTTTTTTAAACAATTCTTTCTTCTTTTTTCTAAAAAAAAAAATTTAAACAAAGATTTCTAAACTAAAAACAAACGAATTTTGTTTTGCAAAAAAAAAAAAAAAAAAATTTTTTTTAATTTTAATTCTTCCTTAACTACACGGAAGTCAATTGTAAAAATTGTACTCAAAATAGCAACGGAATTACCGTTTGTGTTACAACAACACCAACAAAAACAAAAAACAAAAATAATAATAACAATAATAAGAATACAAACAAATCCATCAAAGTTTAATGACTCCCTCTCTCTATCAAATAGTTCTTGTCATAATTTCATTTATTTATTTATTTATTTTTAATCTATTTTAAATTTTACTTATATTTTTAATATTTATTTAATAAGATTTTTTCCATTTTTTCTGTTGTTCTCCTTTTCGTTTTGTTTTTTTTTTGTTGCTTTGTTTTTTATTTGTAAGTGTAAAAAAATGATTTTTTTTCTTTGTCTTGCTTTTTTTTCTTTTTTTTTTAATTGATTTATTAGAAAATTCCTCTGAACAAGTTTTTCACAAGTTTTCTGCTCATTTTAATTATTACACCAGGCTACAGAAATTTTCCAAAAGAATTTTAATTGTTTGCAAGAAGAGACATTTTTTTTGTTCTTAAAGAAAATATAAAATTTTTGTTAATTCTCTACATATATGCATACATACATATGTATATAACCACCATTCAGGGGTATAGACCCTACTCATGCAGTACATTGTATTGGAATTAGTGAAATAGGTTCTGTATTCAAGTACTTCAGATTTTAGAGCATTTGTATTGTAATTGGCAGCTAGGAATAGCATTTCACATGGGAATAGTGTTGCCAAAGAACATATGCTTTTCATAATGTAGTGGGTGGGCATAAGTGGTTGTAAATAGTAAGGATGAAATAGAGAACACATTTCTTGGATCGTCTTAAGGAACCAAAATATTTGAAAAATATCTCAGTTCCAAGAAACAACTCATTGTAGCAACATCTTAAGCACCCAATATATGATTGCATGTGTATTGTCATACTGCACCAGACTTTTATATTTGCCGACCGTTTTCTCTATTAAAATTGTGTTAAAATATTGGAAAGATAACGCTGCCGCAGCACTAGAAAATCAACTCAACAATAACAACCTACTTAAATTGTGACACAAATATAACAAAGCAAAAACTAGCAAAAACTCAGAAAGTAATGAACTATAATTCGAAGTCCATGTTAGATTGTACGTTCTTCACTCACTGATAAAAATAAAACTGACATACAATAGGCATTGTGAGAAGGTAGGCTTATTGGATGTCAGGTCACGGTCCTGGCAAAATGTTTCTCAAACAATCTATCGTTCAGAGTCAATATTCAACTGTAGGTTCCGCCACTCCTCTATAAAATTAACACACACAACGTAAGTGGTATGAGAAGCTAGATTGTGAATTGTAATGGCTAATAATGTATGCATGTATAATAGATCGTATGTGTCTTAATAGATCGGCGATCAGTCGCCGTAATCTAGTGGGTAGAGTGTTGGCTCATTAGAGAAAGGCCAGTGTTCGAATCCCCGGTCAGACATAAAAAAAACGAAATATGAAAAAAATATTTCTTCGGCGGCTTCCTCTAAGCAGATTTCTGGCAAAAACTCTGAGAGCAAATAAAATTGCCATGTAAAGTTTCTCAAAAATCTGTCGTTCGGAGTCGACTTTAAACTGTAGGTCCCGCCGCTTATGTATAAAATTAACACACACATTATAAGTGGTGCGAGAAGCTAGGCCGTAATCCTGACTGAAGGGTTGTAATGGCCAATTATGTATGTATGTATGTGTATAATAGATCGTATTCGTGTGACCTGTTTACTAGATTGTTCGTTTGTCAGATGCAAGTGCATCATTCGTAGGAAGTCTTTCGCCAAAAGGCTTGGCTTTCGCTCACAGACATAATGAATAATACATCGTATATAATTGCTTCAAACCTATAATTTTACAGCGGATTAGTCAGTTAACAAAACATGGCAACTATTTTTGTATGCATGTGACGTAATCCGCTTAAACTACCTTTAAAAGAGTAAAACAGTCGACGGCAAATATTATGTCAGTCTTATAAGCGTTGTAAACAAAAAATCATTGAATGAAATTTAAGATGGCTTTGCAGCACAATTATACTTTAACGCGGTCCTTGATATATTTCTTGACAACAAAATTGTAACAGAATTCAGGAATGGTAGTGCAGTTTAAAGATTACAGAGGTTTGCAACAATCCCCAGTAATCATACCAATTTTCGATTAAAAAAGGAAATTTAAGAGGCTTCAACACTCGAACTTTTGATAGGGTACTAGATAAAGAACGCTTGGCTACAAGCATATCCCTTTTTAGCTTGAATAACACTACAGTAATCGCATAATTTAAATTAAATTATAAAATTCAACTGATCCGAAAGGATTCTTTATTCGATCTAATGGTGTGATCTTGGTCCGTCCTGTTTAAAAATCGCTTAGCATTTTATCCAGTGTAACCTATTGGCAAATTAAAGATTTTGGCTTTCAGGCTTTTTTATTCATAAAATTAACTGAAATAAGTTGAAAAGTTCTGCTTGCTATTGCTTGCTTTTATTAATCGAAAGAAAAAAAGAAAAACATGTTGTTGCCCAGTGTAAGTTGTTTTCTTCTCTGTTGTTGTTATTATTATTATTATTTTTTGCATCTATAAATGTTGTTGTGGTTTGTGTTGCTATTGCAGCAGCAGCAACAACAGTAATAGCGACAGCGACAATGTTGTTATTTTTCTCATTTTGCTCTACGTTCCTGTTCTACTAAAATAACTCAAGTATATGAATTAACAACAAAAAAAAAAAAGAAAAAAAAATAATAAAAACAATATAAATATATATACACCGAATAAGAAGAAGCAACAAAACAATAACAACATCAGCAACAACAACAACAACAACAACAACAACAAGTGTAATATTTTAATTACGTTTAAGTAACAATAAAAACAAAAATAACAACAAGAAGAAGAATATAAATACACGATATCAGAAACACTACACTGAACTTATAGAAGATGATTTGAGATTCAAATATGTATAGAGTTGCCAAGTTAATTTTTTTTTATAATATTAATGGAATATATTTAAACAATTTGTTTTTGTAATTTTACTTTGTTCCTTAAAGGAATAAATTGAAATCAAAAAGGAATTATTGGAACAATTTCGAATTGAATGAATTAAAGAGTCCTTGCTTTTAGCTATCGGATAGTAGAATGCGTTATTCAATCGCATTACACGCTTCCTGCAGATGTGTTGCCTGTTACTTGTGATATTAACAGGGACTTGTTTCAAGAAATTCGTATTTTATTGCATTTGTGGTTTGATTAGCTAATGGATTACACAAAGTGGATCACCAAAAATATGTTTCTAGATACACAGTAACATGTGAGCATCATTTAATTACATTACTTGGCATCAGTTTAAGGTAATATGAAGGATATACTAGAAGCTATTAGATCTTTAGACAAGTCGCTAAGGATGTGCATGACTAGAAAGATGCCAGTGTGGAATACTCTTCCTATTTTAAGGGCTAAAGATGGCAGTTCTCTTTCTTTAGAGCATTGAATACTTTGCACTAAATATTGACCTTTACAGAACAAAACAAAGTATATGATTCAGGTCAAATACCATCAAACATAGTACTGTTTGTGTGCAGTTTAAGTATGTTTGAATCCATTACAATCGTGACCATTTGATCTGGTTGTGATTGTAGTTGTCAGTCTATATATCGACTTCTTATAACCAATTTTATTCGAGAGGTATTGAATGCCTTCTTAGGCAAATATTTGCTCTTGATGAATTAAAGAGTGGTTATATGATCAGTTGTATTTGCCACAGATAGTTTATTGGCTCATTAGACGTAAGGACACAGTTAAAATCCCAAACATCTCCAACAAATCGAAAAGTTGCTCATAAATCTATCTTTCGGATCCGACTTTAAACTATAGGTACCACCACTCATGTATAAAATTAACACACACAATACATATAAGTGTGGTGAGAAGCTTGGTTGTAATCCCCACTGAAGTTTTGTAATGGCAAATTGTGTATGTATGCATGGCCCTATGTATGATGAGAGAACTAGGAAGAGGGGTACCCTTTTGGAAGCATATGACTCTCATAAAGAATTTCTGCATTGTTGAGGTTCCTTAATTGATTTTGGTTATTTTAGCTAAGCAGGTGATTGGCCTGCTGTAGCAAGTCCAAGGATAATGGGGCTGCCATCTCTCGTTGCCTAGAAACAACGCCCTAGGAGTATTTGTTGAGTAAGGGATGAGGAAGCTTGCTTATTGTTGATTTCCACCTCTTTTGCAAACTATCTGGTATCTGGTACGAAATAAAAACAGCAAATTTGTGTCTTTCTGAAAGTTTTCCAATCGCAGCTTAAATCGATCTCCTTATTTATGTTCGCTCGCTACTTATAATGCTTATAATGGCGAAAAACTAGGCTTCTATTAAATATTTCTTTTGTAAATTACGGTTTTTTTTAAATTTTTTTATATCGTTAAAGAATTATTAATAAAAACTGGCTTCAATTTATTTTTAACTCATATGCGAGTAATAATAGTCAATTCCCAAAGTCTTTTCCTTGAAATATTTTTTATTTTTATTTCGTTTTTTTCTTCTTTTTGTTTGTTTGTTTGTTTGTTGTGTGCCTATTTCACTTCCACATTCACTTTATTAGACGCAAAGCTATTGTACGTACAGACACCTGTTGCTGAGTTATTTACAATCATCTTTCATAGCAATAGACAAACGATATACGGACGTACGTACGTCCATATGCTAGTGGACTCACAACATGTTAGCTTGTAAAGCTGCAGTCTGTCCACCTGAAACAACGTTCAAACATTATTTTTTGCAGCAGCCTGTCGTTTTCTGTTGTGATTACGAGCATTTTAACTTTTTAACTGGTTTCATTTCACATTCTTTTTTCTTTTTTTTTTCTGTTTTTTTTTTTGTTTCGTATTTTTAACTTTTCTTCTAGTCATTGAATTAAAAAAAAAAAAAAATTTTTTTGCGGAAATTTTTGTTCCTCAGCTTCAGTTTTAATTCTGGCTGTTTTGTGGTACTTAAGTTTAACAAGTACAAATTAAATGTACGTTCGTACATACGTACGTACGTTCATATGTACCATAATTTATGCATAGGCCTGGTATATTTTTAAGCATGGAATTCGAATTATTTTTATTGATTTTTTTTTGTTGTAGTTTTTGTTTGTTTTTGTTTAGAAAATATTTTTCTAGCGTTTTTTCCTTGATTCTTAATTTATCAGCTGGAACTAATGAACTTATTGTTGCCATGTACAATATATTGACTTTAGGTAGACATAAATTATATCTACATTTGGCTTTGAATTGTATCCGTGGAGATATTTTTTTTTTTGGTTGTTAAAAATATTGTTTATTTGGTAATAAAGAAATAAATACTAGACATGCAATTGAAAAGTTTTACTTTAAAATATAAACAAATTGTAAAGACTGGTAATGGAACATAAGGCCACTTCCCTCTAATCTAGTGGAGAATGTGACAACTTTACTCATTTAAGCTATTTCTAAGAATTTGGCCATATTCACTTATGCATCCACACCGTGCGGCAAAGTACTATTTACACTGAAATATTTACTTCCAAATCTGTTCTCATGCATACGTACATACATAATTGGTCATTATAACTCTTCAGTCAGGATTACAATCTAGTTTCTCACACCATTTATGTTGTGCATGTTAATTTTATACAAGAGTGTATGGCCTACAGAAACGCTTTTTATTTACTCTCAGAGTTTTTATTCGAAAATCTGCTGAGAGGAAATCGCCGTCGTTTTTTTACAGATGTCGGACCTGGGGTTTGATGCGTGGGATTACGTTTAATAAAGCAACACACTACCTACTAGACTACGGCAACTTTACTGCTCACATTTGCTGACACTAAAATGGCCATTAAACCCCTAGAGAGTTTGTACCTCACGTCTAACATTGTTAAAGAATGTCGGGAGTCAACTCTTATATGAGTCTTGACAGGAAAACATTGAGTAACTCGAAAAGCAATACTCGAAACAAACAAATCTGGAATATTGTAGGTATATGCAGATCAAAATTGACTTCAAACCTAGACAGAGCGCATTTTAGGAACTTCATGGAGGCTAAACACTAGCCCCTAGGCATCACACCAACTTCTGCTGAGGGGAATAGTAGGCAGAAAGAAGAGAAACTATACGAGAGAGGGAGAGAGAGAGAAAAATAAAATAACAGAACATCTTCTCTGTAATTGTCCGGGTCTTGAGTAGGTCAGAGGAAAGTTTCCTAAAACCAAGTATTTATTGTCAGAACGTATATAGTCATGGGTTTTTTAAATAAAATCCATACCTTCATTGTAAAACGTATAATTCAGTTTTAGAAAGGGACTTTAGAGGATCCAAACAAGCTATGGTCTTAAAGGTATTTGTAATTTTAGTTTAGATAGGTAGATTGGTGTGATAGTTTCGATTTCGAAGCATGATTTTAAACCTGGAGACCAAGGTATTCTCTTTACAGAGGAATTCTGGTAAATATATGAGCTCATATGCAACATATAACTCAGGGGATGAACCCTACTCATGCTCATTGCTTATGCTACTCATTGTGTTGGAGCTAGGAAAATGTATTGATTTGAAAAGAGAAGGAGGGATTAGTGTTTATGGCCATTACATTTGCATTTATTTATGTTGTAAAGGATAGAAAATACTATTACATAAGAAGTATTCACAGGTCAGTCGATCGCATACGGATGTGCTTTATTAGAATAACGCGTATGGTGTTCTAAATTCGGCAGTAAATCTCTTTCCGTTGTAATTGCGATGGAACAGTGAAATACAGACTACATAGCTACAAGTCAATAGTATACCTCACTATCATTAAAGAGCAGTTTTGTGCTTGCCTTTGCGTAATGCAGAGGCTTCAAAGTACACTTCTAGGTACCGATTTAGCAAGACAATTGTATTCTTATTTGAAATATTAAAGAAAAATTTAATTGAGTTTCCTTGCAGAAAATTTAAAAGTTGAACAATAGCTCCCTTATGTATTTCTCAAACCATTTATTTACATCTGCTTTTAATTAAAAGCAAAATTTCTTAAATTTCGTGACAATGATAAAACAAATTATATTTGTATGCCAAAATAATTTATCAAAAGTAGGTTTTTGAACCGTTGAACTAATTTCTGTATTTTTTCCCCCTTTTTTTTTTGTTGTTTTTTTTGTATAAATTAATCATAATTTTTTGTTTTTATTTAGAATTTCAAGATTATTTACTTTTCTCAGAATTATGCTAAGAAAGAAATGAATGAAAACAATAACAACAACAAAAAAAAAAGGGAAAGAAGAAAAAAATTATAATTTAATTACTTGACAACATAAAGAAATAAAATAATAATAAACAACAACAACAAACAAACAATTATTTACTCACACCAAACAAGTGAAGAAACAAAAACTGAAAGAACTGAAAAAAAACAATAAAACATGATATGAATAAGATGAACAACAACAACAAAATAAAAGTCAAAAAAAAGCGCAGAAGAAAAAAAAAAAATAAATAATTAAAAACTACAAAAATAAAGACTACAACAATAAAAAAAACAAAAAAAAAACAAACAAAAAAACGAAGAGAACAAAAGATTTAACCACAACAACTACTTGTGTGTAGACGCCAGCCTCAGTTTCAATTTCAAGCCCGTCTGTCAGTCATTTCAAACCAATAAACCAACCCAGCCACCCCCCGGCCTTGCGGAATTATTATCTTTATGAACACTGACTTGTTGCACACTGTGATTTTGTACTACAAATATTATGATGATGATTATTACGATGATGATGTTGTTGGTGGTGATGAATACATGAATATCAAATACTTATTATAATACAATATGACAGACAGTACGTAAATTGCATACACACTTTATATATATGTGTAGGAGATGTTCAAGGGTTTTCATGCGAGTAACAGTTAACGAGTTAATCGTAGAATTTTAAGAAAGGCTGAAATTTTTTATGTTGTATTTGCCTTGACTATTCGAATAAATTCTCGAAAGTTTGTTTTTATAGCGATAAAGAAATACCTTTCAAATTGGAAAATACATTTTTTTGACTTCATATTGTAGAAGGTCTACATAATCAGCTGTTTACTACACATTATCTCATTCTGCATATAGTTCATGAATCAATTTAAATATCTGACCTTAGAATAGTACTTTCCTCCTTACTTAACAAACTATATCATAGGACTTAAGCCTGAATTGAAATCGTAGCTTAGAAAGATTATCTTTGACCCAAGTGCTTCCATTGGAGTTTTGGCCTTCTTCTTCTAAGATAGTAGTATAATAGATAGTGTGTTGGCTTATTAGACGTGAGGCCACGGTTCAAACCATAGGTCCCACATCTCCAATAAAACGAAATTCGAAAATTTCTTTGGCGGATTCCTCTCAATAGATTTCTGGCTAAAACTCTAATATTTCTCCAAAATCTGTCATTCGGTAACGACTTTAAACTCTAGGTACCGCCACACATATATAAAAAATTAACATACACAACATGGGTGGTGTAAGATGCTAGGTTGTAATCCTGACTGACGGTTTGTATGTATAGTATAAATATCCTTCCACCTGGTAATGTTGTGGTGGCGAAAGACTTTGATATGATGACGAATCCTAATCATTGAATTTTACTCTTCGCAAGAGATGTTAATCCCTTGTTCCTTGTTCCTTGTTCTTATCAGCTCCGTATAGTAGGAGGACTTCTGGATAGACTGTTTAAAGGAGAACGCCTACCAAATTGTTTTTTTTGTTTTTAATTCAATACAATCGATAGGAGCAATTATTAATCCTCTGCTGGATTTAAATTTCAAATGCTTGAGAATAAATAAAGTGGCCATTCTTCCTGTTAGAATACCTAGTAAATTGAACTGCTTATTACAGGATAATTTCATACTTTAGTAGAATCGCTTACTAACGGATGTGTTCTGTAAACTTGAAAATTGTGAAAATTGTTAAACAAAATCTTAGCGTGGAGTAAAACGCTGGAGTTGATCCATTTCTCTCTGCATTAAAAACAAAAACAAAATTTTTAAATTTATTTGAATAATTTTATTGTTCGTTCATATTTTCCCAATCAATTTCAAAATCTCAAATAATTGACATCTTTAGTATGTCTTGTAGTTGTATACGTATGAGTGATTGTTGTTCATACGCACTCATATGCTGGCAGTACAACTTATTTCTAGGCACATCTGAAACAGAACTTTATAGGAATTGATTCCTTGAAGTGTTGATTACTTTTGTTAAAATAAAAAGCTAGTTTAAGGCACTTTACATTACAAAAAAAAAAAAAAGTTTGATTTCTTCAAAAAAAAAAAAAAAATTCAAAAAAAAAAATATACATTGCCTAGTCAAGACCTGAACATTTTCATATATTTGAACCATTTTCTTTAAATTAAATAAGTATTGAAACAATTTAATCATTTGGTTCGGTTTTTCTACAATAAAAGTGTCAACATTTTTTTGTGCACACTCCTTATTAATAATCTTACCACAAACTGTTGTGTTCATAAAATGTTTTCTTTATACCCACCTTTTGTTTCTACAATTAATACCTTCAATACTCTGCCCTCAAGTAATAACAAATGGTTGGTATTGCGTACGCTTGGCTTTGGTTGGTTAGATGACGATGAAGAATGTATGCCACTTGGTCTGAAAAACATTGTAATAAAAATTAAAACGAACACTTACTTGTATCTGCAAAAAACACAAACACAAATGCATACATGCATACATGCATACATATGTCTATATGTATATGTACATATATTTTTAAAATGAATAGCAAATGATAAAAATATATAAGAATTCTCTAGTTTTTCTGTTTTTCTAATGCCGCCTGATATATTTTATAATAGAGAAGGCGCTTAAATTATGATGTTGGCTGCTGCTGACTGCTGGCTGTTGTATAAAAAACAAAAGTAGATCACTTAAGCGTAAAGTGTCAATATCAACATTTAGACTTTTTCATATTAAATTTCAGCTCTCGTATAAAACACATACATACACACATAGTATACTTATATACATACATACATACGTATACAACATATACAATATTCTCGATTAAAATGTGGTTTCGCAAACGAAAAAAAAACAACGTTGACATAAAACGATATATCGAACATCAAATGCTATAGGGTGTAAATATTTTTTTTATTTTATTTTCGTGTGTATGGGTATTTTTTTCCATAGCGCCATCTATATGTGTGTTTTAATAACAATTAAAAGCCTCTCTTTATTGTCAAAGTATAAGTATCGTGTGTATGTAGATAGAAGAGTTTGATTATAAACTTTAACACTCATTTTGTTTTGTTTTGTTTAATTTTAGAACAACGGAAAAAATTAATAACGTTTATTTTAGTATGTGTGCGCGGAAGACAGAGAGAGAGAGAGGGAGAAAGAGACTGAGTGTGTGTGTGAGAGAGAAAGAGAGTAAATAGCACAGTTAGTGTTGTTTATTTAAACTAATACAACATCTTTTAGATTTCATTACACTTCATTCAAATCGGTCTTCATATACACGTTAAACTTTGTTGTATTCATCGGTTTTATTTTCGATTATTATTATTATTATTTTTTTTTTTTGTATGCTTTTGCTTCAATTCGACTTGTATAACGTTCGATAACTAACGATCTTCTCAGCCTTTCCTAACATATCAAGCAGATTGTCATTTCTTCCCCTTTAGTTTAAAAAATAGTAGAGTGCTAACTACTACTATTATTATTATTATTGTTATTATTATAACAATATTAATAATTAATCAAAAACAAAAAAAAAAAAAAACAAAAAAATATCTTTTTATTATTGTTTTCTTATTGTTGTTGTTATTGTGTGTTAATTTTTTCAATCCATTGCACTTGTTGTAATATAAAAAAAAGAAGAACAAAAATATTTAATTCCATTGATCACTTGTTAAAAGCGTGCTTTATTACAATTCTTTTATAAACAAAGAATAAGAAAAAAATAATAAAAAAATAAAAAAAAAATTAAAAAAAATTTTTAAAAATATATTAAAAATTAAATAAAAATATTAATTATTAAACAAATAATAAGGATTTTTTTTTCTTTAAATTAAAATCGAAAGTGAATATTTATAAAAAATATTAAAATAATAATTTTTTTTTAATAAAATTTATTCAAATTTTATTTGTTTTTTATTTTTATGTTTTATTTTCAGTGTAAACAAAATATGTGAAAATTTTCTTAATTTCCTATAGATTAATTGAAAGTAATAACGAAATGGCAGAAAAAATGTGAAAATAATTAAAATGAAATTAAAAAGAGAAAAAATATTTTATTTTGTTTTCTTAATTGTGCTCGCTGCTGCTGCATCGTGTTAATTTATTTGTGATTCAATCATTAAAGAAATATTTTAATTGAATTTGATTTTTCTACGTATTTTTATACAAGCGATAATGGATGCAATTTTTATAACCAGTTACGATTGGAAATTATTACATTTGCAGCCTAAAGATTTATGGATTTTAACGTTTATTTGAAAAAGGTAAGTAAGCACTCCCAATATTTATTACAACAGCTACACTACGTATATGATATTTGAAATAGTTTGATATAAAATTTGATCTAAAATAGAAATTGATTTTCCTATAATAAAATTAAGTTTTATTATTACAAATATATGTCCTTGCTATTGGTCAACAATATTTTGAAATTTTATAATGATGAAGCCATTATTCCATCAATGAGTAACTAATACGCTTTGTGGGTCACTACGGAATTGTAATTTGCAGGATTAACTGTGTTCTTTAGAGATCGAAAGTCGCCGTAGTCTAATAGGTAGTGTATTAGTTTGTTGGACTTGAACCCATGGCTAAAGCCCAGCTAAGACAACAAATTATATTTTCGACGGCATTATTGCAAATAACTTTGAAATTAAAGTTTCTCCAAAAAAACTGTCGTTCGAAATCGTTTATAAGCTGTAGGTCTCACCACTACCAATGTAAAAAGCCAACACATAAAACATAGATGATGCGTTATAATATATACTAAAAGGTTGTAATGACCCATTAAGTTATTAAGTAGAAAAGTAGGGCTGTATGGAGCATGTTCAAAACTTCCTATTCAAGCTCTCGTAAATTTTGTTGCATCATTGAACATCTGTCTGATAATTCTGGTTGATAATTTCTGATCGTCTTAATTGTTTTTCTTGTTTTAAACTCATTAAGTCTGACAGTAAAGATCAGAAACTGTCCTTTGATAAGTGAAGAAGCAAATAAACAAATCCGTTTCAATCTAAACAGATGAATGATTTATCTTGTTTCGTCTTCGAATACTTTCACGTTTTGTAATCGGACGTATTCCAGTTGTTATTATAATCATAGACTTCAGAAAATGTTCGTAATTCTTTTATTTTCGCAGTGAATAGCAAATGGAAATTCAATAAAATTATCAGTGTTAATTTATGTGTCAATCAAACGTCATGCTGCTTTATATATCCAGTTTTCTTCGAATGATTAGTAACTTATTGGGGATGCGGTTCGACAAAAGCGATGTGTGTCTTTAACTTCAAAGTAATTATCTCAGTAAAGGTAACAAGACTCCTTAAGAAAATAATACCCTTGACACCCAGGTGGCCAATATTAATAATGTCTTATTGTAGACTCCTATTTTTTGTTGCACGTTTACAGCAACTTCACTTTTTAGTTGGATCTGCAATCTTATTCAGTAAAAGTATTTATCCTTGCTCTTGTTAGGTAAGTAATGTGAGTAGCGAGAAATTTTAAATACTTTCCTGTAGCTATGAGGGTTGAACATAGGCTCACAGCAATATGTTCCATGTCCTGTAATCAATCTGCTCAGCCCTTCGCTCCATGTGCGTCTTAATCTTTCACATACTTTTCAATTAACCCTGACTACGTCGTTAATGTGAATTAATCGCTTAAGAATTCTGCTGATATCTTCAAGTGATTTTTAAGTTTATGGTGGATTAGTTAATGCAGAGTTACTGCAGAGTTACTGCTGAGTTAATTAGTTACTGCTGAGTTAAGTATCAAAGTTCCAAAAGGGAGAGACCGTAACACTTAGATTTTTTTCTCAAATAACGATTAATAAACTCTTGACGAGAAAGTATTCCTTTTCCAGTATTCGTTTTCCATATTTCGCATGCATCTAGCTCTATCGACTTCACGGGCTTTAATTTGAAATAATCTTCAAACTTTATTTAGAATTGCAAATGCATTCACTATTCATCTTATAGAGACTACTTAGGTGGTTAAATATCCTTTAATGGTTTTGCTTTCGCCTCATTTATGCTCTATCATGTCAGAATCCTTAACTTGTTATCAAGAAGGTCTAGATCGACTCCAAATAATTTCTGTTTTCTGCTGCGATAACTATTTTAAATATTTTTTGTGGCAGACACAATTGGTCATAACAGCCCTTTAGTCAGGATTACGATCTAGCTTTCAGCACCATTTATGTTGTGTGGGTTAATTTTATATAGGAGTGGCGGGGCCTACAGTTTAAAGTCGACTCCAAACGACATTACTTGAGAATCTTTTTCATGGCAATTGTATTTAATCGTAGAGTTTTTGCCAGAAATCTGCTGAAAGAAATATTTTATCATATTTTGTTTAGTTGGAAATGTCTAACCTGGGGTTTGCATCGTTGCATCATGCCTTATAAAGCAACATACTGCCTACTACACTTATTTCAATTGTGTTCCAGCAAACTCACCAATTCAGAGTATGAAGCGCTTTTTTTTAATGACATTTATCATTCGACAGATTGTTTACGTGGTCGGTGCTTGAGTAAAGTGCCCGAAATCTTGTTCTTTTCTCAGGATTGTAGACAATATGCTTTAGGTGCCGAACTTTCTCTTGATATGCTTATTACAAGTTGTTTTAGAATTGATTTTATAAGAAGATTTCCTATTTTTTTTCAGCTTTTTGAAATGACCTTTGCACCTTTAAACGTTAATTCTGTTTTATTCGAGAAAAAAAAAAGAATGAAAATTGTTGATTATTAAATGTGGTTTGTTATAGAATTTCTAACAGTGTATAGTAGTCAGATTAGCCAGCCAGCCAGCCAGCCAGCCAGTAATAACAACAATGCCCAAAAATGGTCTTTCGGTATCACCATCAATCATTCGTTTTTATCTGTTTATGTTCTTTTAAATACTTCGCCGTCCAAGCCACTGCAACCCTACATATATTCAAAATAAAAAAAAAAAAAATTTAATTTGAATTTGAATTTGAATTTGAATTTGAATTTAATATTTTAGATCAGGTTTATGACAACCCGCTGCTTAAGCCAGACTCCAATTGAATTTTGATATTGACAAGTTCTCCTCGAAGTTAATTTTGTTTGTTGTTGTTGTTGTTGTTGTTGTTTTAGTTTTTGTTTTTATAAAATTATAAATTCTTTTTCACGTGTGATTGAGCTTTACAAAAACAGTAAAACGAAGAAATGCAATACACAATATTAGATTGGGCGTAAATGTGTCAAAATTCTTTGCATAAATGTCACCGCGTTGAAATAATGAATTGAACAGATTGTTTTCCATTTCAATAGAAAGCAAATACCAGACTGATTAGAAAATCAATGAAAAAACAAAAAAAAAAAAACTCAAATTAATCACAATGACAGACACTAACTGAAGAAACTACTGTAAAATGAAAGTTGCTTATGTGTTGCGAATGTTTTGAATCTGTAATGGGTATTTCATCGCTGTGCAGCTGAAATTATGTTTTCTATTCCTTTGAAAACTCTTGTATTTTAGGGCGGGTAGTAAGCATTATTTTCAGTACTTTAGTTAATTGCCTTAGAATAAAAGGAATGAATTTTTTTTTTTTTGGATTTAAATTTTATTTTATTCTGACCAAATAATCTCAATTTAACTTTAATATATTCTACCTCTTCCTGTAGGGCATTTTTTATAAAGTTTTTGTTATTAATTAATAACTCAATATCAATCAAAATTCCATTACACCATTACACCAATTAATCCCTATAATTAAAGTAAACAGCAAACAGCAAATTAATTGAACTCTATTCTGTAATTTTGTTTAAGCTTGTTAAGCAGATCATAATTAAAAATAAAAATAAAAGAAAAAATTAATTGGCAAAGATACCCAATAGGAAGTATAGAAAACTATCAAAGGCGTTTGTTTTTTATTATGCATAACTCTGCATTATATCGTGTACTATTTTGTTAGCTTGGTACCAGGAAAAGATGTTTTTGAAATGTAAAAATCAAAAGTAGGGTTAGAAAATCGACAATCTGTGGATATACAACTAAATGAGAATGAGTTCAATACATACAAACCTCCAGTTAGGATTAAAACCTAACTTTTTCGTACACCATTTTTTTTCGGTGTGTTAATTTTATACATGAGTAGCGCGATATACTGTTTAAAGTTTACGATAAACGACAGGTTTTTGAGAAATGTTTCATGGCAGTTTTATAGACTCGCAGATTTTTTGTCAGATATCTGCTGAGAGGAAGTAGCAGAAGAAATTTGTTTTGGTACTTCATTTTGTTGGAGATGTATTAGTTAAGATTTGAACCATATTAGTTAAGGTTTGAAATCAATCACAGCTTGTTCGTGAGTTCAAAGAATTTTAAAGAACCTTTGGTCCAGACCGAATATGTGTATACTGGGTAATGAGACGGCGTATACTTTCGCTAGATTAGTTTCACTTTCTGAGAGTGATTTGATAGTTGGTCCTGACCCCCCAAACTGCCACCTCTACGGCCTCATCAATGGATAGGCCATGGGGGGAAGAGGCAAAGGCGTTGGTTAAATGAATCGGGATGTTATATTTATGGATGTCTACGGCTTGCTGTGGACAGTGTTAGAACAGGTTGGCAGCTGGACTTAGATAAGGCTGGCTTGAGGTTAGTTATTGAGCTTATTACAGGGTACTGCGAGATTAAATCGTTGGCAAGGATCTGGAACAAATCCCTGCCGAACTATTGCACGGTATATTGCGAGGAGTAGGAGTTGGAAACTATCGAATATCTACTCTAGAACTTAGGGTAATTTGTTTCTAAATTTCCTACTGGCATTTTTAAAATATGCATACCTTTATATCGAGTGTAATTACAATTATTTTACAATTAAATCAACAGCAAATAATTGTAAATTCTTTTTTATTTTTTTTTTGTTTTGTTTTTTTTTTCTGCGCTTTTACAAAATGAAATTGGAATGGTGGAAAAATCAAATAAAAACCCTCGAGACATATTGTTTTAAAACGTTTTCACACTTTGGCGAATTAACAAGTCATTAAGAGAATGACAACTTTTTTTGTATTTTTTTTGTTCGTCTGTTTATCTGTTTGTCTGTCTTTGTTCTATATACGATATTTAATTATTTATGTATTTACCTTTTATGTTTTTTTATTATTATTATGCATTAAAGTAAATTAATAATAAATAAACAAACAAACAAAATAAATAAATTGTAAAAAATACAATAATTTTTTTTTAAACCAATAAATAATAAAAGTAAGTAAGTAAGTACTCTTACTGAAGGTGGCCTGCTGGTTGGTTAGAAGCGTAAAATAAAATATGAAATCGCCATTGCCCAGTTTCGATTTCTTGTTAAAAAAAAAAAAAAAAATAAGAAATTTTTAAATAAAAATTATAATGATTGTTAGTTGTTATAAAAAACAAAAAAATAAAAACAAATAAATATTAATGAGTTTTATTGAATATCATTTGTTTAATATAAAACAAAAACAACAATAAAACAACAATAAATAGAAGAAAAAAATTATATTTTATGACTTGACAATTTTAACACCTTTAGAGGTGGGCTTTCAATTTTATTATGTGTATTTCGCAGGCTAGTATGTTGAACAATTTCAATTTTAATAAATAATTTTCAATTTGAATTAAAACCGGCCATAGACTTGGTTGGCCTTTTGAAAGATTAATAAAAAATTAAATAAAAAAAAAACAAGAACATAATTAAACAGCCATGAAGTTGCCGAAGCCTAGTAGATTGTGTGTTTGCTGTTTTAGACACGAGGCCTTGGTTCAAAGCCCAGGTCAGACAGCATCAACAAAATCAAAAAAGATTTCTGGTAAAAACTCTGAGAATAAATAAAATTTTTATGAAAAGTTTCTCAAAAATCTGTCGTTCGAAATCGGCTTTAAACTGTAAGTCCCGCCACTCATGTAAGTGGTGTGAAAAGCTAGGACTTAATCCTCACTGAAGAGTTGTAATGGCCAATTATGTATGTATGTATGTAGACCCTTTATTTTACCATGTACGAAAAGGAGAAAATTCCCTATTGAAAATAGATTCAAAATATATTTTAATAGAGTGGAGTGGAGGGCTCATAAGAAGAATACTTCACCTTGTTATAAGGATTTAAGGACT
>QOCX01000009.1:960602-973581 GCA_005959815.1 Sarcophaga bullata
ACTCTTGGGTGTTTAATCCTCTAGAATGGAATACTTGGACCAGGTAGTGAAATGTCATGGGTCAATTCAATTTGCACAATTTATTTAACAGCCGGACAGCCGCACCAGAACTCAGATGCTAGGAAGCTGACTTATATTTACTATGGTGCTGTTTGGAGAAGCTTTATAGGTTACTTAAAGCAAATGTCAACAATTACTATGTTCAAATGAATGGGGCTACCCCTTATTATATTCAGATCAAGGAGATGAGTTTTCATGACACTGTTGTAGGTAGAACTTTTCTGTGCAGTAAGACTACAAGTTTTGAAGGTAATATAAGAAGAGACGGAGATTCTTCTGAAATCAGTTTATGTTGAGACAATTCAAACTTTTGCTAAATAATTACAGTGAAATGAAATGGCTGGCCTCCTGACTGGCAATACAAACTCAAAGTAGATACCGCTTCAAGCATAATATATGCATTCAGTGATAAGTAGAACGAACTACAAAAAACTGCAGAAAAAAAGTTTTAGGCTTTCTCAGATACTGGGCAAGGAGTTACCCTGGCTTATACAGGACAGCATTCTGAGGTTGAAGTCAAGCCAACGCTAAAATGAAAGCTTGATGTAGGTTGAAGTCAGTATAAGAAAACTTTTACTCTTGGTAGCGGTACTACTACTACGCAATGAAGCAAAGAAAACTGAATTCTAAACAAATTTTTGAGGTCACGAAACAGTTCCTCTACTCATGGTATCGCCATTTTTAAAATTTATTTAAATCTGCGTTGAGAGCTTTCTTCACTAGTTTATTTACATTTTGAATTTTCTTGCTTGACATCCAATCTGCTTTTTTGATGAGCTACTAAAGCTTATACAAATTTTTTCATCAAAATAAACTGTCAAGGCACAAGTCATAATTTCAAGTCGTATCCTATAGCAGCTGAGTAGTTTAAATTTAATTTTATTTATTGAATGCTTTAACCTCCTAGCTATTATTTACAGTACTTTTCAAGACTTTATTTTAAAATATTGTTTATTTGTTTATAAAATATTTCTACTTTATTATTTTTAAAATCGTTTTCAAATAACAAAACCGTTGCAATTTTTTTCCTTATGGACAACAACTTAATTTCCTAATTTCCTATAAAAATGTTACAAAATCATATTTCATTACGTTTTTATTATTGCCACGTTTATTGAATTATTATTTCTTCTTCTATCTTTCATCCATCCATCCCTTCTCTTGATCGTTTTCATATCGTTTGAACAGCAGAACAAATTTAATTAAATTGCGATGACATTTGTGCGCATTTGCTTGCTGTTTGTCAATAATTTGCTTAGAGCAGCATCAGCAGCCGAAGTAGGCGCAGCAGAAGCGAAAATGAAAATTTAAATGTTTTTTGAACAAGATTTGTAAGCAACAAATTGTAGCGGGTGAATTTTTTTTTGCTATTTGTGTTTTACAGTCCAAAAAAAAAAAATTCGTGACATGTGGCAATACTAAAAATGTTTAGCAAGATTTGTCAAAATTCGTGTTACGTGAGCAATTGACAAATCCGGTGTAAAAAGTAACAAAAAGCCCGTGCACTTTAAAAGAAACATTGTTTGATGCGGCTTGTGGACCTGAAGCCCACATTATACTTGAAAAAAAAAAACAAAGAAAGCCCCAAAGTTACTATCAATAAAATATTTTGTCGGAAATAAAGAAAAATTAGACTAGGTTTATACAAGGTTTTAACAAGACGTTGCCACATTAAACTTCACGCTCTGACTATTACTGTTGGAGCTTAATTTTGTGAGCTTTCAATCTTAATCGATTGGCCTACTTAGACCCAAAGAAAAAAACTATTTCTATAGGAGATCTCTCTCAGTTGTCTTTTTGCGAAAGCTCTGAGAGCTTATTACAATTCTTTAGTTAGGATTACGACCTAGTTTTTCATACCACTTATGTTGAGTGTGTTAATTTTATACATGAATGGCAGGACCTACAGTTTAAAGATTGATTTTTCAGTTTTCACCAGAAAAACACTGCGAGGAAGGCCCCCGAAGGAATATTATCTTATGTTTCGTTTTGTTGGATATGTCTGACGTGGGATTTGAATCGTGGCCTCATGTCTGCTAAGCCAACATAGTACCTACTAGGCTACTGTAAGTTCTTACTAGAAGGTAAGTAAAATTAATTACATAAAGTCTATCTCGGACAGGGCCAAGCTATAAACAATTCTTGCCGGTTGCATTTAAAACAAGACAAAATTTGAACTCACTGTGGTGCATATTTGATGAGATTACCTTTACCATATTTTCTGTAGTCGTTTTACATTTTCGAAAACCAACATATTAAAAAAATCACCCGTTATATTCAATTTTTTTTCCTTCCACAAGACTAGTTTCGTTCGATCGTAGTTGTGCTTTTAATATTCACTTTCAATGTGTACCCAGATGAGCTTTTAAAATACTTCGCCATCAATAAGTCGAATCGAATCGAATCGAATCGAATATTGGCGTTATTGTTAAGGACGGCATATACATATTTTGTTGTTATTGTTTGCCTCATGGAACAAATTTTAATAAAAAAAAAGAAATAAAAATATGAGAGAAATATATGTGCATACGATAATAAAATTTATGACAGAATTCGAATATGACAATAACAATTGTCATAAATCTTAATTTTATTGCCGTTGTAGTCATAAATTTTGATTTGCATATCTTTGTAATTTAATTTTATTAATATTAAAATGAATGATGTAATGTTTAATGTTAATAATAATGTAACGCAGTACAATGTTTTTCTAATTTTTTTTTCTTTTATTTTTATTTTTTTTATTTATGCAAGTATTTTATCTAAAAGATATTTTTTCCTTCTTCTTCTTCTATTAAATCAATAAGTAAAATACAAAGTTTTCCTGTTTTTATTTTTGTTTTTGTTTTTATTTCTATTTTTCTTAATAATATTTTAATTTTTCTTTTTCTGTTTTCTTTCAGTGTAAATATATGTTTTGCAAATAATAATAATAAAAAAAGTGTGCTGCCAGATTGTTTCGTTTTTGTGTTAATTTAAAAATGTTATGCTGAAATGTTTTAAAATTTGCATTAAAAAAATAGTTTTTCGCGCATGTAAGGCCTCGCCTCGTGTTAAGGATGAGGTGGTGTTTTACACTAGAATAGGCGCTTAAATTTGCAGCTGCTGCTTAATACACAGAAAGGTAAGTCACTTTAATTTATTGTTAACAACATTGAAATTATTTAAAAACCTTTTGTACGAACTAAAATTGGTATTTATTAAGGGGTTTCGCTGAGATCATTATAGTTTTAATATTTAATGTGGCATAAGCTGTGTGGCATGCAATGCCTTCCTTATGAAACCATATGTCGTTGGTGTGTCGAGATCATTAAATGCAGGCCAAAATAAATTGGTAATCGTCGAACTATAGTGTTCAGCGTTGACCCTAAACAGTGACATTTTCGGTATGCATTGAACGCCCTTGGATCTCATGTGCTTTTATATTATCCCAACTGCAATAATTCTAAAGATCCCAATGCGTATTTATGTTTTGTTTTGAACAATGTTCCATAACAGTGATAAGGATCAAATTGTATAACGTCTTGTTTGACTGCTTCTTTGGGGGTACATTAGTTAAGATTGTAGAGCTTTAGAGCATTTTTAGGCCCTAATATAATATATGCAACTCGTTTATATTGAAATATGACTTGAATTTGCTGATTTACACTAACTAGGCTAGAGTTTCTTTCAAATTTGGCATACAAAAACTTTAAGAGAAGAATACACAAAATCCATCCATACATGACAATCTTTCTTTCCCTTATTGTTGTGTGTGTTAATTTTTTTCATGATTAGCGGGAGTTACAATTTAAAGTCAACGCAGAACGCCAGATTTTTGTAAAAGTTTTTCACGGCAATTTTATTTATTTGAAGAGTTTTTGCCACAAATTTGCGATGAAATATTTTTTTATATCTCGCTTTGTTCGAAATGTTTAGGCTTGGGTTTGAACCATGGGCACTCGCAACATGCAACATCGTGCTGTTTTTGTCTCGAAATATCCCCAGAAATGCGTGAAAACATGCTCGTACAACATATCCAAAGATGACATAGATTCCCATACCAACCACTATGTAAGCGTTAATTTTACCCATGAGTGGCGGGACTTTATTTAATTTAATGTCAGTTAACCAAACTTCTTGTACATGGTAGTCTTGAGCTCACTGGGTGATGTTATGCGCTCATTGTCCTTTTCAATTGTTATTTACTTTGCTTTAGGATGTAATTAATTTCCCTTAAATCGGAAAACTGTATTGAAAGAAATTATAAAATTCTCTATAAATTAATAATTAATAATTAATAATTAATTATAAATGATCATAAGGCAATTAACACATTTTTTTTAAATTACACTCTCTTCGTGGTATGTGATAATCAATCTTTGTTTTTTCCTTTTTTTTTTTATTTAAAAAAATTTCAAAAATTTTTATTTTTCTTACAAAAAAAAAAAAAAAAATAAATAAATAAATAAATGAAGGTCTACCACTTTCTTAAAAATAAAAATTAAATTAAAAAAGATTTACAAAAATAACATGAAATAAAATGTGTGAATAGTTATTAAACAAAAAAAAAAAAAAAAAAAAGACAGACAGTCAACGAATAAAATAACACTCGTAATACAAAAAAGTTAAGATAAAATCTTAAGAAATAAAAATAATACAATACCATACAATACAATAAAAAAATATGTTTTAAACAATTTAAAATATGCAAACGACTTCAAATATTCATATTAAACAACAATAACAAAATAAAAAAAAATCCAAATTTTATACAAAATATCGCCTGTTTTTCTTTCTTTTTTTTATTAAAAGAATTCAACAAATATTTACACACACAAACTTAATTTTAATACAAGCCATAATACAACTAATACAACAACAACTATTATATTATAATAAAAAACAATATCTTATTTTTTTGTTATTGTTATTGTTGTTGTTGTTGTTGTTGTTGTTGTTGTTGTTTTGTTACTTCTGCCTAACACTCGTATCTTCATTTGATCGAACAGATGCGATAACAAGATGCGCAATAATTTGCAGATGCGTTTGAGCTACTGGTCATTAGCAAAATAGCAACAATAACAAATACAACAGCATCAAAATCAGCAACAGCAACAATAAAAGCTAAAAACACCAGCAGCAAAAATGGCATCAGCAGCAGCACAGCATTAACACAAGCGAACAAAACCTAAAAGACTGGTCTGTGAAATCTAAGAGCGAGACTGGCTTTTTCAAATATTTATTATTAGACTTGGCTTTTGTCTTTTTATTGTTGTTGTTGTTGTTGTTGTTGTTGTTGCCAAGTGATCAGTTTTAAAGCAGCTGTAAGATTTAAAGGAAACCAAAAAAAAAAACAAACAAAAAAGGTCTTTACACGCTTAAAAATTTTAGAATGAGAATTAAAGGAAGACATATCGCTTAAGGCGGTTGGTAAAACTGCGCAAATCTGCATCTGATTATTAGTGTTATCAATACAAGGACAGGTGCAAAGTACGGCCATAACTTAAGGAGAAAACGTTGTAAAAAAAAATCAGTGCCAAGCAGCTGCCTGATTGCTTGTACTGATATTCTGCAGAGTTAGGTTGTAATAAACCTGTAAACCTTGCCAATCCAACAAGAAAATGATAATTATTCTAAAGACCTAAAGATAAGAACAATACCCATAATCTGGCCAGAATGGGGTACCTCACTCGAAGAGCCAATATGTAATGAACACACAGTCCCATTGGCTACGAACTGACTGAAAATTAAGAAAAGGAAAATTAACTTCTTGACTACCGTTTTCTGGACAGAAAAGTGGAACTGTTCCAGCCCTATGTTGAGCAGGCCGTATCTTAATCCAAGTACAACGAAACTGCTCATTTTGCAATCTCAACTTGATATTTATATTAAGAATTCTTCTGCCCTTGAACACTGCCTAATAGGAAGGCATTTCCACTAGAGCCTAGCCAACTGATGTCATACTCTTTGTAGGAGGCTAGTAGTAGTCTCCTGACTTATTAGATGTGAGACTACGATTCAAACCCTGGCAGATTTCTGGCAAAAACTCTTTGAGTAAATAAAGTTGCATGAAAAGTTACTCTAAAATCTGTTGTTCGGAATTGACTTTAAAGTGTATGTGCCGCCACTCATGCATATAAATTAACACGCGCAACATAAGTCGTTTGAGAAACTAGGTCGTAATCCTGATTGAAGGCTTGTCATGACCAAATATGTATGTATAAAGAGAAAACGTGCATGCAGGATGTCATGTCTTCTCAGAAAGTTTGGTTAGTTTAGATCAAATTGGCCTCAGAAAGCATAGATAACTTTGGTCCCATAAACAGCCATTGTACGACCGATAATAGCTATTTCGATAATTAAACTGTAACCACGATATATATGTATAATATAATCATTTCCCAGCTTCCTAAGCGCCAAACAATTAGTGTCTTTACATTGCATTACGTTCTACTGTTGATATCTACACCTTTTTTACTGTAAATTTTTCTGAGTGTATTGAAAATATTTATAGAAACGAACAAGTGGTATTTTCACTTACAACAGTTACAACAACAACAATAACAACAACATAATCACAATGTTGTCAAACCAAACATTCAAGAGAAAAAGTCTTTAAATATTTGAAGCTTAACGAAAAACAACTCAAAAAAAAAATCCAATACACGCACGGAAGAAATAAGATACGAATGAAAGAAAAAATTAAAAAAAGAAAAAAAAAACTGAAACGAAAATGTAAATGAAAATGTAAATAGAAGTCATCGATATTGAAAAGAAATCGTAAAGAAGATAAAGATCATCTTTATCATCACCATAGGCTTAGCCATAGATTTACTGGTTTACGAGCATACGAGCCCAGCATTCAAGCAAGAATTGAGTCTTTAATAGCGCGATTAAAAACTAGAGAAAAAAAAAAAGAGCAACATTTTGTTCAGAGATAAGAATCATTATTGAGTGTACGAGTATTTTCTTGAAACTGCGATACACAATATAACTGAGAGATACCAGTTAAAAACGGTATTTAAACGTTTTAACATTTGTGGTTTGAGAAATATCAACAACAAAGCAACAAGAGAAGAAAAAGAAGAGAAACAAAGTTTATAATAGAAAAAGAGACTCTACTACTCTTATCAAATGTCTATGCAAATTAGACCAAGATTACGCATGCGTAAAACGCTTTTTTTTTCTTCTTTTCTTTCTTATGCTACAGCTTCAAGATCACACAGCACACAACACTCAGCACACAGCACACAGCACACAGCATACAGCATACGGCAGATATCACTCATACACAGAGGCAACGTGTTTAAACGTTTTACATTCTTAAGCATCCAACATGCATATACACAAGCTGTAAGTGGTGTTTTTCATTGGTTTTGATTTTTTTTTACAAAAATATGCAGGCATGTCATGCTTGCATGAATGCATGTGTAGAGCAGCAAGCAGTCAATATGTTGAAAATAAGTTTACATTTCTACGTGTGTTTGTAATCAAATTTTTATATAAAAAGGAAGACCTATGCCAAGTCGTTAAGTGGCATAAAAGAATGTGTACTGCACCACAGCCTGTTGCAAACAAGTTTATTCGCAACTCATGCAATAGCATCAATAATGCAGGCAACGTTTAAAATATGCGCAAATATTTTTAAGTAATTCTTGTTGTGTCTCTCTCATTTTAATAAATAGTTAAAGTGGTCTAAAGCAGCCTCCTCTATGTCTACATAGCAAAACATATGACTTTGCTTTGAAGCAGGCACTTAAAAGAGTGATTTTTTTTTAATCAATTGAAAATTAACGTCCAAACGAGAAATTTTTAATCAAGTTTTTTATCCGCTTTACACTGCTATCTTCTTCATACTCATAATTGCGTAATATATTCGATTGAAGGCCTATTTATTTTCTAGTTCTTGGTGATAATAAAAGATCTTTAAATAAATTTTTTATTATTTCTAATACAATAATTCCTTTACACATCTGCCACATTCTTAATGATCATGTGTTGCTATTCCACATTGATGTTGAAGGTGCGTAACTTGGTTAAAGTATACATAACTCTTATGTATGCGTATTATATGTTGGACTTTCGCTAAATGTGTGTGTGTGTGTAAACATCTAAATCGCTTAAAATAAACAAATTTTCATTCTTATATTTTGATCACAATTAATTTAATTCAAAATAAATATGTTGTTCCGTTGTGCGCTACTCAATATGGATCGAGTGAGTTGAGGTCTATCGAAAGGTGTATAGCTCTTCTTGAACTGGAGCCAGAACTTTAAATTGGTACCGGCATGAATGCTTATTTATCTTAACATCTTGTTCTTGTTTTTCTACAAGCTATCCTTATACTTACTTGTTAAAATATAACGCATTAGGTTTAATTGTGAATGCAATTTTCCAAGTCATCCTCGTATATGTATTATAATTGGCGTAGTTGGCCAAACATGCTGATAAAAGAATTTTCAAAAATCTGTTCGTACTTTTTAAAATCATCTCAACGTGTTTAATAGATTCCAGTTGTTGTTGTTGTTGTTGTCGTAAGCAATGTTTGCTGATATGCTGTTGTTGTTGTTGTTGTTGCATAGTAGTGGAAGTAGTTGTTAAATAATTAATAATGACAGCACTTTCCATGCAGTTTATTTAGAGGATTTATTTTTAGTTAAAGTCGCGCTAAAACGAAAAACCAAAAAACAAAAACAAACAAAAAATAGAACGAACACCTGTTCGAAGCGGTTCTTTTACAATAACAATAACAACAATAATAACTACAAAATATAAATAAAAAGGTTGTTATCCTTCACTAAGGTTTAACGAATTTATTGTTGCACAACAACATCATAAACGTCAAATATATCATGTTAGAAAATTTGTTGCTATTTTTTGTTTGTTTTTTTTTGTTGTTGTTTTGCTTCAAATTATTTTAAATTAGTTTTTCATTTTTGCTATTTTTTGTTTTTAAATAAATTTGTGAATATTTTAAACGAATCTTGTTTCTATTTCTATTTCTTTTTCGATTTCGATTTCGATTTCGATTATATTTTTTTGTTTTTTATGTCAAATATTTTGAAGGTTTTTTTGTTTGTTTTTTTGTTTTCGGTATCTCTCGTGGCAATTGCCAAAGTATGATGGTTTGAGCTGTGAATAGATACTTCATATAGCGTAGCGTAACGCCATAGTTTTAAGCCATGACAAATATTAGTTGTCCCGTCAGTCGATATGGATCCATGAGGTTGATTGACAGGTTTGTTTAGAATTTGTTTATGTGCTTCGATTTTATTTTTTTTTATTATTTTATTTTATTGTAGTTTATTTTTTTTTTGGCCTTTTATCTTATCGCATAAATTTTAATTTTAATTTTAATTCTTTACTTAAAAATATTACGATTTTTTTTCTCTTTTTTTTTTTTTTTTTTTGGTGAGTGAATGGTGGTTGTTATTAGAATATACAACAAAAACTATGAATATATATATTTTTTAATGTTTTGATTTATTGACAAATGTATCTGTACAACGCCAAACGACAAAAACTAATAGTTTTAGAAATTTGTTTGGCATTTAATCGTGTAACTGGAATACATATTTTAAAAATATTTGTTAAGTTTACCAAAGTTAACCCTTTTAGGGAAGCAGAAACCTGAGGATTATATTTTTAGCAGATATTTGTATCAATCTATAGGAAATGTTTACAAATATTTGAGGTACCATAGGCATACTGCAGGTTAATATTTCTGATGTCATCAACTTTATTCGGTTTTACCAACCAAACTGTTCTCTGTTAACATTCTTTCAGTTTTGAAAGCTTATTGCTTACATTGCAGTCGAAAAAGGGTTACTGCAAGAGATTTAAAATTCAGCATGTAATTTTGCCTTACATTTGCTCGTATAGTATAGTTAAAGAACTTCATTGATGTGGGCACCTAAAATCATTATGTAAATCATGACATTCTTTTATCAAATCTCTCAAAGCATATTTAAAGATGTAGCAGTGGAAGTAAGTGAGAGACAAACTCATTACTTCGTTCCCCAGTTCTTTGCTTTTAAAGGGAAATTAAGAACTTCTGATCAGTCATTAAAAAGGGTGGGGAAAAATGGCTGCGTGATCCCTAGGTAGGTAGGTAGGTTGATGAAGCTAATCTTCTGGAAAGCAATCAGTTAGTAGAATCGATGATTAAGCAACGATTTGGGAAATATCTTAAGTTTAATAATATAAGCAAAGCCAGTTCAGAAAAGGGCAGAACCAGTACTTGCAATGATTTGGCTCTAGACTTCCGGAAACAATTGAAAACAGTCGAAACTTATAGTTTATGATGTCGGAAGTCATTTCGTCTGATTTATTTCGAGCTTTCTCAGGGAGGGATTGTAATGGACTTGATCATTACAACCCTTTAGTCAGAATAACAATCTAGCTTCTCATACCAGCCATGTTGTGTTTAATATTTTTCGCTATTAAAAGCGGACTCACAGTTTAAAGCGTCGGAGTCCGTCAGACTTTTTGATAGATTTTCATGTCAGTTATATTTTTTTTTGAAAGAAGACTGCTGAGAGGGAGTCGCCGAAGAAATTTTTTATTTTTCGTTTTGTTCAAAATGTCTGGACTAAGGTTTGAACCACGGTTGTGAACTATGACAACTACTTCAACGGCATATGCTCGAGGAAAATGAAGGGACTTTCTGTTAAATACCACATATCTTTATGGAGTATTCAATTGCTTCACAGAGCACATCCATTCATGGTTTTATTGGCCAGTGTATCGCTTAAAGTATGGTAGAGAGAATTCATTTTTTAGGTGCAGTAGCCATAAGGAGCATGTCCTTCTTCTAGAATTTTTTTCTGTACAAAAATAAATACATTTAAAGCCAACAACCCTCACACAATCCTTTTTCTAGTACCAATGCAATGCACTGCATGATTAGAAACCATTGTATTCGCCCCAAATAGACGAACAGACGATGGAATCGTTTAAAAGGTTTCAGTAACTTTAACCGGAGAAAACCTCCGCTTAGATTCTTGGGTCGACTTCATGTACAACAAATTAGGATTGCACAGGATTTGCCCACTTGAACCAATCAAAAGTTTTACTCCTGTTGTTGGGTGTGTTTAAAAATGTAAAGATTTTCTGAGCAATACTTAAAATATCGTACGTGCTGAATAGTCAAAGTATAACCATGGGATTAAGCATCTAAAAACTTAAGGTTTTGAATCCCTGAAACGCCACAAACCATATACTAAGAATTATCACAGCATAATGAGAGTAAAGAACTGACAGAATAAGTGGCAATAAAGAACTCTGATGTCTATTTCAGAAATTCTAATAATTAATCTTCAGTAAATTTTAAATCCAAACTGTGTCGCCTATACCTCATGTGCGTTAAAGTTGATCTAATAACAACAAAAAACAATAAATTTTATAACATAATAAAACAAATGTTTGCCTTACTTATCGAATGTTTTCCTCAAAAACATAAAATTTTAACGATTTTGCAAATATTTTTAGATTATGAGGTAAACTTCGTACGATTGAATAACGTATGCGAAATAGAAATAGAAAAAGAAAAAGAAAACATTAATAAATGTGAGTCATATTTATGAAATGACATGAATAATGCAAAATGAAATCGTTTTAAATGCAAATTCAATCATTTAAATGTAAATATTAAATTAAAGAAAGATATTAAAAATAATATCGTATATATTATGCGAAATTCGAAATAAAATAAAAAAGATCCTAAAACTTGAGTCTATGAGCCACTATTTTCAGTTTTAACAGGCATTTAAGAAATATTTTCGTAATCTTATTGGCTTAAAATTTGTATGAATTTTGAACGTCTCAAAATGGGCGTGGCTACATACGAGTAAATGATTCAAATACGATTCTATACATTTATTCGAGGCACTTGCCCATACAAGACAGTTAAAAGTAGATCAGATAAAGTGGCCAGAGACTGAATAGGAGATCTTAAACTCTGTACAAGATGCTATTTCTAACCGTGCAGTTATTTGGTGTAAAATCAAGGGTATTATCTTAAACGGACGTTAAGTGTTTTCGTCTTTTTCCCAGAAATATACTACTTGGACTACAATACAAAATTTGCATTTAAAATATAAGCGAACCAAGTCCCCATTTGAATATTTTATTCCATTGGTGTTGCTCAGAATAATTTAAATTTTAAAAATTAATTTTTTTTCCATTATTCGCTGCATGTATGGTATTTAATTCATTACAGAAACTACTTTTCTTTCTGTTTTTTTATTTTGTTTCTTTTTAAATTCATTTTTTTGTTGTTGTTGTTGTTTGTCTTATTGTCTTATTGTGTGTTTGCAATGTAATCTCGTCTAAAGTCAACATCCTTCAGAGCATTCACTTTTTAATTGATTCTTATAGTATATGCTACCCATTATGCATGTAAGTTTTTGGTGTATACATACATACGTATGTAAATCTATAGAATAATCTACAATGTATTATAAATAATTAATAAAAAAAAAAATATAAAACAATTATATCATCATCAACTTCTATACTAGAAATTTATTACAATTGCTAGACAGCGGGTAAATCATTGTGGCTAAACAGTAACTGACACATGTAAAGTCTTTAATCGAAAATTTAATCGAAAGAAATCGAAAGAAAATCCATTAAGAAAGTGAACTAAATTTGATTTTGTATGTATGTATGTATACATTTATACATACAATTGGAAATTTATAAATAAAATATTAACAAGTAAATAAAAGAAAAAAAATCTCTTAAACTAG
The DNA here is from genome assembly GCA_005959815.1 of Sarcophaga bullata. Classification (NCBI taxonomy): domain Eukaryota; kingdom Metazoa; phylum Arthropoda; class Insecta; order Diptera; family Sarcophagidae; genus Sarcophaga; species Sarcophaga bullata. The sequence continues at coordinate 973,397 of QOCX01000009.1, forward strand.
TGTCAAATGACCTATTTTCTATGGTACACACAGATATGGGAAGTAAATCTTGGCTAATAACAGTGCTTAGTGCGTTCATTACTTATTAAGAGTGCAACGTTGCGGTCTCTCTCTCTCTTTCTCTCTCTTTCTCTCTCTTTCTCTCCCTCTCTCTCTCTCTCTCTCTCTCTCTCTCTCTCCCTCTC
>QOCX01000009.1:975659-995015 GCA_005959815.1 Sarcophaga bullata
AACGCTGTTGCTTCTATTTTTATATGGCAATCATGATGACCATAATAAACAAAAAAAAAAAAAATTAATATTGCATTTCGTTTATTTATTTATAATTATTTTTTTGTTTTTTTTTGTTTTTGTTTTGCTTTTATTAATTATTTATTAGTTTATTTATAGATGTAATTAATACATGTGACACATTTATGGCAACGAGAGAGAGATAGAAAAAAAAAAACAAAACAAAACAAAACCAAACAAAACAAAATTTTATATTCAATGGAATATTATTAAATTGTTGCCATTAAAATATTTACAATGAAATACGAAATGCATACGCCACTAGAGATGGCACTGTATGAACAATTATTATTCAATTGAATTTACATACACGTACACGAATGAATTGTACACGATAAAGATAAAAGTAAATATGTAAACATTTTGAAAGATTATCTCTGTAGACTTCACTTTATTTCCTTCATTACTTTACATATGAAGCTCGCCGTAGTCTAGTGGGTAGTGTCTTGGTTTATTAGACGAAAGGCCAGGGTTCGAATCGCCGGTCAGGCATTAAAAACGAAATATGAAAAAAAAAATATTTCTTCGGCGGCTTCTTCTCAGCAGATTTCTGGCAAAAACTCAGAGAGTAAAAAAAAATTGTCATGAAAAGTTTTTCAAAAATCTGTCGCTCGGAGTCGACTTTAAAAACTGTAGGTCCCGCCAATCATGTATAAAAATAACGCACACAACATAAGTGGTGTGAGAAGCTAGGCCGTAATCCTGACTGAAGGGTTGTAATGGCCAATTATGTATGTACTTTACATATGAACACAACGGAATATGAAAAAATATTTCTTCGGCGACTTCCCCTCTGAAAGTAAATATAATTGCCATGACAAGTTTCTTAAATATCTGCCGTTCTAACTCGGCTTTAAAACTGCAGGTCCCGCAACTCATATATGAAGTCTATACACACAGCGTAAATGGTGTGAGAAGCTATATAGTTCGTTATCCTAACTGTTGGATTGTAATTTCCAATTATTTATGTGTGTATATGATAGACAAGGTCATGTGTTCCCTGATTGAACGCTAGAGCAGTTGGCAGCTGACCCTAATTTTTTATCGACCAAAGGTCTTATGAGGCTAAGCCCATTTCCGGATAAATGGTTACGTGAACTACACATGAAATCCAAGATCTTCCACTGATCCCGAAAATCCTACAATTTGTTGCGAATTTTCCTTTGGTCGGTTTTATTGGTACACAGTACTTTGCGAGTCCTATAGTTCACTGACTACCAACTTCTTTTAGGCTAAGTGGCTGATTTGAACACAAACGCATGTCTTGTTAACAAGGCGGAGCTACATGACACACAGCGCATACCAAATTGGATACTCTGCACCATTTGAGGTCACGGCTAGGTGATGGGCACAAATGTGAACTCGTTCAACTTTTTCTTGTAGGGTCTTCTTAAATCGCTACTGTATGCCAATAAGTCACAAATCAAAGTCACAACAATATCCAGTCAAAGAAGACGCATGGCGAACATTTTAACGAATAAAAATATCGATTTTTGTGCCATTCCTTAAACCAAAGTTTAATAGTCGATAACTTTTAAATTAAGCACACAATTCCATGTTCTCTTAACCTTGGAAAAATAATTTCCAAATAATTTTTCATTAACAGTTGATATCTCTTAACAGTTGTACAGCATGTATCACAATAACCTTGAGTGAGATTTTTCATGTAATTGTTGAAGCCATTTTGTGTTTTCTTTTTCGTTATTTTTTTTCTTCTGCGCAGTTTAATGGATTTTCTTGTCTATAATAATGGTCCAAGGTTATGTAATTATTTTTGTTGTTGTTATTATTATTGTTGTTGTTGTTGTTGTTGGTGTTCTTAATATGATTTTATTATGATCATCATTAATATCAGCAGCTATTTTGTATGCCAATAACATAATCTACGCATCATCATGATATTTTTTGGCGGTGAATTTCATTATTGCTGCTGATGCTGATGCTGCTGCTGCTGATGCTGCTATTCAAGCACAGAGAAGGAAAGAAAAAAAAGCGCAACAAGTTAAACAAGAGAACTGCTCGTGGCATATCCAAACGCGGCAGGATAGCACAATGGGGGTTGCCTTTTTCTTTAAATTTTCATAAAGATATTCGGCATACCCTACATGATATTGATTAGTTTGATGGCATTTACATTAGAACAAAGCCGTTTTAGCGAACTAAAAGTGATTTTAAAAACTTTTCCAACAAGCAAACGACTGCCTTAAAATGTTTTTCTTTAGAAGAATGTGACGGAAAATTCTTAAATGTTAGAGGAGGCTTCAATAGCTTCATAGCCATTCTACCATTGTACTAAATAGAGTACCTTGCTTAGTCTCCAATGCAGTTCATATTTCCCTGTTTTTTTTTTTGTGCTCAACTTCTAGTTTTCAGTATAAAATAATATTTTGTTGTTATTAGTGCGTGTTTCCCATAATCAATGGCATTTTATTCAATTCAATATGATTTTAATTTCATTTCTGTTTGCCTTTTAATAACTTTTTTAATTCAATCGATTAAGAGTTTTACTTTTTCGTTATTTTCACGTTTCGTTAAGTTTTTTTTTTATTTTTTTTTTTTTAAATTCGTGCATTAAATGCTCAGCAGGTGTTTTGTGAAATAATTTTTTTTTTGCAGATTTTTAATATTTTCTGCAAAAAAAATTCAAAATTCCAAACGCAGCTTGTTTATGTCATTAGTATCGAGATTTTTATTTTGGAAATTGAAAGAAAAAATTTCCAACAGCACTATAGCTATTTGGAAGTTTGTCCTGTGCGTTGCATACATAGCCTGTTTGTGTTGTGAAAGACATCACATTGTATAACTTTATGGAAACTTTCTTAGTAACATAAGCATACATGCTGAATTCGTCAGGTTAGGTTAGATCGGAGTTATAGCCTCTGATATCAAAAGACTCACTTGAGCGCGCATATCGGCCCGCTGTGAAGCCACAGGTGGACGCAGACCCTGTACCGACCACGTTTTACCAAAGCCAGGGACGAGGAAGAAGTCGGCCAGCGCAAGGGCTGCACACCTTAATTGGTCAATACAACCAGAATTACGACCTATCTTCTCTCACCACTAACCTAACCACGCCCTGAAATCATGCTGAGTATCCAATTTGTCATCCTGTTAAATCTACTTATTGTTGGTGTTCAAAACAGCCAGTTTATGTCAAATGAAGTTGGTAGTTAGTGACATATAGTGCACGTCGTTAACAGTGAACAATGATAGCCTGGCGAACAATGATAGCCAACAAACTGTAATATTTTCGGGAAGCTTTCTAATTTCATGTGGATTCTATATAACTCCCAATAATTTCCAGTAATTTTTTTTCTTCGGAGAAAAACTGTCTACATATTCAATTTAATTTTGAAATAATTTTAATCATATTTATTTAAAATATAATATTTACTGCGCGTACATTTCTATTTTCAATCTTCAAAGATAGTATTTGAAATTCATAATTGATTGTAAATAAATTTATTTCGAACAGTTTTGAAACTTATTAAATACCCAGTAGGAATTGAAGAAAGAAAGAAAAAAAACGATTAAAAAAATCAAAACAAATAGTTTGCCAAGATATGCATGCACACTCACTACCCAAATGCTGAACTCAAATGCAAATTTATTGTTAAAAATTATTTAATAGACACTAAAAATATTTACCCTGTATCGGTTCAATAAAAAAAAAAAAACAAAAAAAAAACAAGCAACAATTTAAACGAACTAATTTCCAAATGGTATTTTAATTGCCCATTTCAACCATCAATGGGTGTCAATAAATTTTATTTTCAACTTTGAAAAAACAGAGAAAAAGAAATAAAACCAAAAAAAAAAAAATAATTTTTTTTATTTAAATTTAACCGCAAAATAATTAAAACCTTAAAAATACTTGCTAATTAGCAACAATAAATGGCCACCAATTCGAACATAATTTTTAGCCAAAATAAACAAACTCATCTTCCCTAAAGAAATATGCTGTGGATGAACTGTAAAGCCACAAATTTCGAAATTTTTTAAGAGTTGATGGTTGCTTAGTGTGTCGAGTGTCTAGCGTTGGTCCAAAGTTTTGCGTGTGGACGTGCGGTCTGCCAATTTTTTTCGCCATGTTTTCCTTCAGCCAAAAAAAAAAAAAAATGTTTGTTTATTACGAATTTTTGCAAATCTTGTTTATATTCGAATGGAAAAATAAAAAAAGAAAAATGGGCAAAAATTCTATTTGTTTCGTAATGTTTTTGTTTTTGCGTTTTATTTAAACTTTTTCTTTAATTTTTTTTCTTTGTTGGTTTAGTAGGAAATTTGAAACAATAGTAATAAGTTATGAAATTTATTTTCTTATTAAAAAATGGGCGTGGCTTCTCATTCAAATTCATACCATTTGAGCTTCCTATCATAAGAGAAAATTTGAACGTTTAATTTTTGAGTTTTGAACAGAAAGATGTGTCAGTTAGACACAAAGTGTGACAACTTGACTTAGTTTTATCTCAATCATCATCTCAATTATCAGTTGCCTAAAGTGTACACGAACACATAGAAAGCAAACGTCTTTCTCGAAAGCTCCTGTTCGATAAAGTCGATAACACTAAGAATAAGAATTGCTTTTATGGTCACCATTGTTCAGTACGGAACCGAGAACTCGGACTTGAAATTTCAGCCTTGACTACTTTAAAACAAAATATTTCAAAATATTCCATGACCACCTCAACTCGTTTCCTGGAAAAACTCTGAGCTTGCATAAGTAATTGTGTGTTTGTACGTTAAACTCTAAGTGGTAAAAGCGGCTTGACCGTGACCCTGACTGAAAGGATGCAACGTTCAATAATGTATTGAAAAATGATAATAGTAAGCTTATAATATCTGAGAATGAATTTGAGAACTCAAAATTATGGTGGCATTATTAAAGGGTCCTAAACTTACTCAATTATTTGAGAAACTTCTCATGGTTACTTTATTTACTTTCAGCGTTTTTGCCACAAAGCTGTTGTAGAGCTAGTTGTTGAAAGGGTAATTTTTTTGTGCTCTTTTTCGAGTCTATGGGGTCGTATCTCGGAAATGTTATCACGAATATTAGCCTTTAAATGCTCAATTGTCTCTAGTTTGTCGATATAACACTTTTCTTTAACGGCACCCTAGAAAAAGTGGTCCAACGGTGTTAAGTCATAGCTTCTTAGCGGCCAATTGACAACACCATTTCAGCTAATTAAATGACCATCAAAAGTTTGACGCAATAAATCGATTGTGGCCTGAGCTGCACCATCCGATTGAAACCAAACTTCCTTCACATCAATACCATGAAGATCGGCTACAAAAAAATCGGTTATCATGGTGCGATAGGTATGCCCATTGAACGTAATAGCTGCACCGTCCTCGTTTTGAAAGAAGTATGGGCCAATGATGCCTCCGCTCCTCAAACCTCACCAAACCGTCACTCGTAATGGATGCACTGGCTTCTCTAAGACCACGTTTCGACCTCCAAGTACGGCAATTTTGCTTTTTAAAATACCCACCTAGATGAAAATGAGCTTCATCTGTAAAGATGATTTCCATGATCGTGCAGTTTCTTGTTGGCCCAATAAATCCCAACGTTGCTCAAGCGTAAATCGATTCATTACGGTCTGTGGAAATAATAAATTGAACTTTGTGACAGAATAGTATGGCATAAGTATTGCCAGATTCGAAATAAGCGATAGTTCTAGTTTTAACCGATAGATGGTTTACATTAGCTAAACATTAACGACGGTTTAACTTGCCGTACAGTACTTGAGAACTTTTCTACCAGAGGTGTATGGATGAATCCAAATTTTTTTTATATTTTTTCCTCCATTTTCTATTCCACTTCCATGTGCTATAGTAGGCTAATTTTTTTTAATTTTTAATTAAATTATCTTATCTTTGCAAATTTAATTAAAACGAAATAAATATTTTACAGGTGGTAGTTGGCTGTTGAAATCTAGACACGAACTACTTTTCACACTTCAACAAAAGCCAAAAAAACAAAACAAAAAAAAATTAAGAAAGAAATGCAAGAACTAAATAGGAATTAAACATTTTTCATTTATCGTAAACAACAAATAATAAATAATAAAATAATTTGTTGTTATTACTACTTCTTATGAATTGTTCTTTCATATTAATTCAGATTTATTAAGAAACACAATTGCTTTTTTGTGGGGAAGAAATCGATAAAAAGCATTCCATTTTCTCAACTCTTTCATTAATTTATCATTATCAATATGATGATGATGATGGTTTATTTAATTACATTTAATTTATGGAAATTGTTGACTTGAAAAAACGATTGTCATTGTTAAATACGTTGAATACTTTTGTTGTACGCTTGAATAATATTTACATTGAGTATATGAAGGTGTTGTAAACGCCATTAGCGCCGCTTATAAAAACTGAAATACTGAACTCATCTCACGCTCCTCCGCTCTAAAGTATTAAGAAAAAGCGTGTGAAATATTTGAAAAATTAATTATGGAAAGATAAAACAAACAAATTCATTCTTTTATACTTCTTTTAACAACACTTAGTCAGCCAGCCACTCATATAGATGTGCCACCGTGGCTCGGTGGTGGAATGTGGCAAGTAAAGTGGCAAACAAAGATCGATTGTCAATAATTTGTAGTGGGCAGCAGTTAAACAAAATGATAATCATGATGATGATGGTGATGATGACTACAAACAAACAGAATCAAAGAAAAAGAACCACAAGAGATCATAATCATTATCATCATCATCATCATCATCGCCATCATCTGTAAGAATAAAATAAAACATCAGGATCCTTTAATTTGCATAATTCTCAGAAAATCTTGAAAGAAACACACAAGAATCCAAAACTATACATGACATAAACATAAAAAACAAAAAAATAAAGAGAAGCCAGGCCTATTGAAATGTAAATTTGAGAAGAAAAAAAAATCAAAAACAGAATACCAGAAACAAACAAACAAACAAACATTGTAACTCAAAGGCAGACAGACAAACAATTCCTTTCATAACCGATATTTAATAACTCAACCAACAACAACAACATCGTTTCACTACACTTTGAAAATGATGAGATGAGATGAGATGAGATTGTATAACGAACAAATCAAAGAGAAGAGCAGAGAAGAACAGAACAGAAAAAGACGGAGACTCAGTCAACAAAATAAACAAATTGATGAATGGGAATATGGGGAATGATGGGCAGAAGCAGAAAGAATATCAATAATCGCTTACAAAACAGTAGAAATTTCAAAACGTTCACATCCACACAAGTTCAACAGGTTAAAAACCACTTAACATGTTGCAACACAAAACAAATACAAATACTGTCGTACATGCATACGATGTTAGCAAACGTCAACAACTGCCAGAATGCAGCAATAGCAGCAACAGCAACACCAGCATCAGCAGCAGTATCAGCCAGCAACACACAACACACAATGAGTGCCACTGCCTTCATTTAAAATTGAAACAGAGTAGCATGCAGCGAAGATAATGATGATGAATAAAGTTTGTTTGTTTGCTTGTGATGCTTCAACCTTCATTATTGGCAGCAATAGCTAGCTGAGTATCAAGCACGGCTTGAACTCATCTGTTTAAAAAGAGAACTTCCTTTCGTTGTGCTTTTTTCTTTTTTTTTTTCTTTTTCTTCTTTTCATTTGATTTTCATACGTGTGTGTGCTTTTTTTTTTCGAAAGCAAAGTTCTTGCCACAAACTATAAAGTGTCTTAATGTAAGTGAAAGAAAAAAAAAAATGTGGCGGCATTGCTTACTCTTAACGAGGCCGACATCATCGTCAATAACAACGTCATCATATGCATTCATTTAATGATTTCCTTAGTAAAAGTAATGCAATAACCAAAAAAGAAACGAACTATGGCATGAATTTGGATAATATTTTGCTAATATTTGGCAATTTTGTTATATATAGGGTTCTTTATTTAAGCGATTTCTATTTTTAAAACAAAGTTTTTTCTCTTTGTAACAATCGATCTAACTTAACTTCTCACACCACTTATGTTGTAATTGTTAATTTTATATATGATTGGCGTGCTTACAATTTAAAGTCGACTTACAACGACAGATTTTTGAGAAACTTTTTCATGTCAATTTTATTTAAATCTACTAAGAGGAGTCGCCGAAGGATTTATTTCCTCCATAATTCGAGCTTAAACCATGGCCTTCGTCTAATAAGCCAACACACTTCAATTCTAGACTACGACGATGTTTGGAAGCTAACATTGTTCAAATGTCCTCCATGGCTTCTCTGTATGGAGAGTATCTGAAATGTAAATTTCTCATGACTCTGGCAGATAAATCATGATGAATTTGACTGATGGCATGGATTATGTTGCATTTGAGGACCGCTGTGGCTTAAAAGAACACCACAAGAACTGGTTTATCGGTGTCAAAATGCACAATTTCGTTCACCAAAGCGCTCATGTTAGCATCCAATGTGGCATGAGCTGTGTGACACTTAGCGATTTTTGGTGAAATCACTTATTGTTGTTGTCCAGATCATACAGCATAGGGTAGTTGTGGTTTAATGTGCATTCTCTGCGCTGACCAATTTCTAAGATTAGTTTGGCGATATTAAGTTAGTACAGTGCGGTTGCCTGTGACATTACAACAGGCAGTTATGTGTGCTCAAGTGAGCTTTGATAATCAAAGCTAACACTTCAATCTACCTACGTACCACACCATACAGGGCTGGTCAGCAGAAGTTTGGTAGCTGTCGACCTATCGCCATTGATATCAATGGCCTGGCCAATGTCGTTATCAAAGAAATATGAACCGATGATGCCAACAGCACAAATTTACACACCAAACAGTGACTCATTCGGTATGTTCTGGAAGTTTATAGCTCATGTGGATGTTTATAGTTTCAGATTCGTTTGTTAACGTTCCCATGGCCACATCGCTTAAGATGAGCTACTGCAGAGCCATTCAGCACACATTTTAGTGATTTTTTTAGCGAAAAAAAAGTGTTGTATTTCAATGAAAATAGCAATAAAAAGTTCAGTGAAAATAGTTTGCACGCCTGTTCTAATGAGCCTGGCATATTTGCCAGCAGAAAACTACTATGGTCCATAACAATTCATTTGTTTTTTTAAAATCTTCTGATGTCTTCTATGCTTTTACCATAATGTTTTTTTTTATATTGTTTGCCACCATCCGGCCCACTGTGCAACACTAACAGCATGTAAAAATGTGTTGCTTTTTGCGTTTATTGTTGTTATTATTGCTGCTACGGCTGTTATACCCTTATTTAAGTTAACAAATCGGACAATTGTTTTGTGAAAAATATTCAGCCATCAACAACAATAAAGAACATTCCTTAATCGTCACCAACCTCATCAGTAGCAGCAGCATTATTCTGATCGCTAACAGTTTGGAATGTTGCTCCCCCTTTACCTTAGCAATTTGTTGGTGGGATGCTGCTGTTAGATGTAGATTGTGGTGATTGCCGAGAAAGAAAAGAAAAAAGCTACTGTATTTGGTTATTCATATGGTAACAGTAGCTGTTATTTGCATTTCTTTAGTGACTGCCATGGATTTCATATTTGTTTTACGTTGAGACTGCATTATCAGAATCATGATTTTAAAGAAATTGTCGCTTGTTTTTATTAAATCACGGATAGAGTGCTCATCAAATGAGCATGACTGTAAGTCTACTGTGCACATGCAGTTTATTTTCCTTCAATTTTTGGAAAATTTTTTTTTATTTTAAATATTGATACGCTTACGCTGATTTTTAATATCAAAGTATTCTTTGAATGCTTTGCATAGATGAACTGTGCATAAAAGATTTTATATTCAAGGCTTTAGAAGATGCCTCTTTAGCCAGTTTGCAGAGGTTTACAGAGTTAAGAATAATTGTAAGGGAATTTTCCTTAGTAAGTGTGTAGGTTCCGCCGTTTATGGGTAAATTTAACACACACAATTTGAGTGGTGTGAGAAGCAAGGTTGTAATCCTGTGTGAAGGGTTGTAATGATCAATTATGTATGCATATATGCCGTATTGACTATAAGCTCCTACAGAAATTTTCATAAGCCACCTGGTACCTCAATATCCCAACATCTCCGTCAAAGCATGTCCATAAAATGTCTAGACACTAAACAATCTGCTCTATCGTTGGGAATTGGTTATGATTTGTCTTCCAACTAATTCAAGATTGGAACAGATTTATGCACAAGTGTCACAATAATTCCTATAAAAATTATGTGGCTTAAAAGAAATATTGTGTAGAGTATCACACAGTGGTGTATGACACAGTGATGTATGACACAGTGGTGTATGACTTGTCAAGCTTACTTTAAAAAAAATTAAATTCATTTCAGAGAAAAAATCAAAATAATAATAAAAACATTAAAGCATGTAAAAGCACTTAATCATCACCATCACCATCAACTATTACGACTACTAGCAACATACTAGTGTCATCACACAAAAAGAAAAAAAATGGACGAACAACTACAAGAAATTCATTAAAATGTTAATTAATGCCATACAATGTTGCGATGATGAATGATTAGATGTAATAAACTTTGAAAATGTGGCCTAAATGGTGTTTCTCATTGTATTACTCTACAAGCCAACTAACGATTTGAAATATTTGAAATGATTTTTATTGTGTGTGGATTTCAGTCAAATGAAAAAGAAAAATTGATTAAAAAAATTTATTTTTAGAAAAACTAGTTTTTTTTTTTTTAAATACCAAAGAAAAAAAACAATGAATTTGCATATTAAAAAAAAGCCACTTCTATGGACCCCTCCCCTCCTCTGCTTTTTACAAACATTTATCAGTTATTGTAACAGTTCAGTCCGTAAGATATTGCTACAGACGTAAGGGAAAAGCTCTGTTGCTACATGTTTTTGTATTTTTGCAACAAAAAACGACACAAAAAATTATTTTAAAAAATAATGACGTTCATGTTTTTAATTGTAGCAACACATCAGAGGCGTCTTATTTGGTCATATTAGTTTTATGTTCCGGAGGATTTGATATTGACAAGTTGACGAAAGAAATTATTTCAGTGGAGGTTTATTCATTTCATTCCATTGATATTGAATTACGTTTTCTAATAATCATTCTAATTTTATCACAATTATTTTTAGAACACAATGACGACGTTAAAGTTATAAAGCAATTACGTCAAACCGTTTCAGTTTGACAACTATAAAGCATCCAGCATCTTAATAAATTCAACGTTTTTTTTTATTTCATTTGATAAAAAAAATTCAATGAACGAATATACAAAAACCAATGAAAGATTTGTTTTTCTTTAATTGATAAAGTGGTTTATTAAGAAATTCGTTAGGAATGGATGGGGCCGCCTGCAAGAATAACAAGGCTTTCCCTAGAAATGCAAAATTTAAAGAAACGAAATTCCAAAGTACCTAAAATCACTTACAATAGCAGTGGTAGAGTGACACTAGAAAACTTGCGATATTTATTTCAGGCAGGATTACAACCTAGCTTCTCACACCACCTATGCATGTGTGTTAATTTTATACAATAATTACAGATTGTTTTGAGAAACTTTTCCTGACAATTTTTTGTGTTAATTTCAGAGTTTTTTTTCTAGAAATCTGCTGAGAGGCAGTCATAGAAGAAATATTTTTTTTAATTTCTCATTTTGTTGGAGATATCTGACCTGGAATTTGAACTAACTCACTTCCTACTAGACAACGGCTACTTCTATGCAGCATATTGTATGTAATTATCCCGCTCTTGTTAGAAGAAGGCTTCTTTTAAGGATCAAACTTTTTTTTTTTTTGTAATTATGTTAGCTTAGGAATGCGCCTTCATCCTTGTGTAAAGATTCTGTTGCTCTTCCTCTTTATTTTCACTCTGAATTCTTCATTTCTATAATTTTCTTTTTTTTTACTTTTCCTTCTCGAAAATGAATACAATATAAAATCGCCTTAATACACATCCTACGTATGCCACCCATTCATTTACAATAAATAACGTTTTTACCTCCTCAAATAATTGTTTTTTTTTTTCGAGAATAAAACATTCATAGAGGAGGCATAAGTAGAGTCTTAAAATGTTTGTTTTTCTTCAAAACAAATTTAACACATTGCATGAAGCAGTAAATAAATTAAAATCAAATGCGAATATTTTATTGCGTTAGTTTATGGCAAAAACATCACCAACTAAATTATACGAGCTGAGACATGGACAGAGGCCGAGGCAGAGCATATGCACCATTCATAGCAGCCAGTAAATTTTACAATAATTTACTGAGGTTAGCGTATAATGGATGATCTTGTAAATATTACCAACAGTCCGTTGCAACAAATGTCTATCAAAATACGATCAGTTTTTGTTGTTGTTGTTGTTGTTGTTGTTTTTGTTTTTGTTGCAAATTAAATTAAAATCAAATAAAAACAATAATAAATGGCTGAACGAACACTTAATAATAAACAACAAAACAAATTAAATTATATTTTTTACACGATTCATGATCTTTACAAAAATGTTTAAAGTTTACCTACCTCCTGGCAAATGTATGAAAACTGTACAACAGCCACAACAGCCTAGTAGGCCTGGTAAAGAAATAAATTTTTGAAACACATTTTTTTTGTTTTTTCTGAAATACACAATAAATTTAAAGAAATTGAATAATTCTTAAACCAATTATGGCATTGCAATACAATTCAATTGGTTTTATTATGTTTTTGCAAAAGTTTGTCTGTAGCAGCGATATTTTGTTTGTAAGTGTAGCCAATTAATGACAGTGATAAAACACACAACACCCGTGGTGTTAATAGAATGACTCTGCTTTTAAATTACAACTCCAGTAGTGAAGCAGGGGCCTGTGTACAGTTAAGGGAAACAATCTACATACACTGCTGTATGTAGATGCAGATCGCGGTATAGCGTTCCTTAAAGGCAGTCACAATTAAGAATGTATGAGAATAAAATCGAATATAAAAAATATAACCTAGAAATTATTCGAAAAAAAAACCAAAAAATTAACGCGAAAAAAGTCTACATACAATAGTGGTGTGTGCAGACTTTTTCTGTAAATGTATGCTCCTACAGTGTGTATATAAAAAATTATGCATCTGGTCTTAAACAAGAGGAAGTATTCGCTTTGCATTTCTTCTATACACTTCCAAAGCGTTGTGGTAATGCTAACACTCACATTTTTCCGAGAATTAAACGGAAGCAATGACTTTCAAACTTTATTAGCTCTTTACTTATTGTGCACACTAAAGGCTTTGCTTTTTCAAAACGAAATGTTTGTCAATATTATCTGAAATAATAGGGTCCGCTTAAAGTCCTATTGTTGTCAATGTCCTGGGATTGTCCCTAAAATTTTATATTTTCCATTAATGTGTTGCCTTTTTCCACTGCCAGTGTAAACACTAACAAGTTGTTTGAAGATTAAAAAAACAGAAACGCAAAGTTGTACGGAGAAAAAAAATTCACATCTTGACTGTGTTTATTTACACAAGCGCGTATTTAACAACAACAATAACAACAAAAAAATTTTCCTTTTTTTTGTTAATTCAACTACACTCAATTGATTTTTAAAAAGTACCCTACAATATGTATGGTTGGTTTATTACATACATACGTACATAATAGATCATTACAGCACATCAGTTAGGATTACAACCTAGCATGTCATACCACTTATGTTGTGTGTGTTAAATTTATGCATGAGTGGCGGGACCTACAATTTAAGGTCGATTCCGAACGATAGATTTTTGGGAAGCTCTTTCATGGCAATTTTATTTACTCTCAGGAGGTTTACCAGAAATCTGCTTAGGGGAAGTCACCGGAGAAATTTTTCTCATATTTCGTTTTCTTAGAAATGTCTGACATGTGGTTTGAACCTCAGGACTAATAAGCCAACGCACTAACTATAAGAGTACGGCGTTTTAGAGTGCCTATAATGTGATGCAGTAGTTAGTAATACCGATTTTCTATCGCATCGCACTAAAAAAAAAGTGAAAAATTTCTTTTTTAAAAATCATTGAATTTATACCCGCCGATAACTGTATGGTTATTTGAAAACGATAACAATACAAGGCGTGTGGTTTTATTTCGCACGCTCATTTAATACAATAATTTATGGAAACACTATGTAGCAGTTGGTTGCCGGGCTATACCTGCTAGCCATTCCTTCCTCAATTTAAACAAATTCATTTCAATTTCAAACAAATTTAACAGAAACTTAAAGGAATTAAAAGATAAAATTCATTAAAAAAAACCTATTAATGACTAGTTCTTCAATCATAAATCCTTACTTTTATTTCTCTGTTCCAATAATTAGAGTATGTGTGCTTGTGTTTATTTATTTTGCGAAAAGTTTTTTTTTTTTTTTCTGAAAGTGGCTTCTGCCAAATTTGATTTTTACGCGCAACAAATTTGTTAATGTTCCATTATATTTTTTTTCCCCATTTGATTCCAGCGATTTTTTTTTTGTTTTTCGTGCAGGCGATTTGTTTGAGGAAAAGCATTTGAAACGAAAATAAACAATTTGTAGTCAAAGTGAATGTGGCAAATAATAACAACAACAAGAAATGGGGGAAGGGGGAAAAAAGAGCTTAAAACAATATTTATTTGATCAAATTTATACACTCAAATGTTAAATATCAAATACTATACGTGAATACTTTGTATCTCTTGTATTCGTTTCTCTTCGACAGCAACAAATTTATTGCTTTAATTATGCACCAAATGCTCGTATGTTTTAAGCGTATATTGACATTTCTTCCGAAGAACCTATACGAAGAAGATTTCGCAATAAAGTTCTATGGAAAACGAATTGCTCCTGATGAACAAATCGACGTTCTCTTGAAGTCTTCTGTGAAAAAATTTAAAACCATAGTGTAGAATATTGTATTAGCTAGTAAATGTATTTAAAGAGGCTAGCAAACTTCGCCTGCAATCATGACCTGATGGCAAACCAGTCATCTGTTGTTTCCTATTTGATAGTTTAATGGCAAAAGATTTTCTCTCATCCAGTAGTGTCTGCAAACGAAGTTCGCTAGTGTGATAGCCGTTTAAGAGACCTTTCTTGTTGTCAAATCAATTCTGAATTTTTTTTCCATAGAATGTCGAGAATGGCATTTTATTGAAAGAAAACAATCTTAGAAGAAGATGTACCTTTTCAATGGCACCATTGAATGCTTGCAGGTGCCTTGTAACAGCCTGTATGATCCTTAAAAGAACGAAGAGCCTTAATATAAAAGAAGAGGGAACGCTATGAAGACTTTAGGATCAGGCGGAATATATTTATGAAAGTATGCATTAAGGAATCTTAAAACAATGATCGCCTTTGTTTTAGAAAACCTTGCCAGCTTTTCTTAGAGTACCCGTTTGGATTAAATTGAATGAACTCGCCGTAGTCTAGTAGGTAGTGTGTTTTGTCCCACATCTCCAACAAAGAATGGAATATGAAAAGAAATATTTGTTCGACATCTTCCAGCAAATATTCTGAGAATAAATAAAATAAAATTGCCATGAAAAGTTTCTCAAAAATCTGTCATTCGGAATCGTCATTAAACTGTAAGTTCCCCCACTCGTGTATAAAATTGGAGAAACTAGGTTGTAATCCTGACTGAAGGGTGGTAATGACTAACTATGTATGTATTTATCTTTAAATAAAATAAAAACATTGTCCAGCAGTAAAAAACTGGGTCAGTGTGCCTCTCCGTATATTAATCATTTGAAACGTTGGCCTTTTAAGTAAATTTCAAAAATTTTAAATTTAAATTTTAACGCATGTTTTTAAAGGAAAAATTTAAATTTACTTAAGCATTCTTTCATCACTTAACAGAAAATTATCGTGAAATAAATAAAAATCTTCTTCAAGTAACTCAACTTGCAAAAGAGTTCACAAAAAAAAACAAACGAAACGAAACGAAACGAAACGAAATACTCTAACGAAATGCCAACGATAACAGATTAATTTGCTTTAAAAAAAAGAAAAAAAACAAAGACGAGTTACAACAATAACAACAAAACCAAGGAGATATAAAAGTGTTAAAAATGTGGCCACAAGTCTAGCACGCGTTTACATAAATAATACCAGATGGTGTTCCAAACAAAAGCAAAAAAAAAAAATTTTTAAATTTTCTCTTCATTTTTCAATTTCCATTTGAAATGAATTCCCTTTTCTTCTTTATTTTGTTTTGCAAAATTGTATTCAAAAAAAAAAAAAAAAGCAATAAAAAGAGCAACAAATTTGTTTTAATTAAGAATATAAATTTATAAACATAAATTTATTTATAATTAACAAAATAATAAACAAAATAAAAAGAAAGAAAAAAAAAAACAACAACAAAAACAAGAAATAAAAAAACAAATTCATTTGTATACGAAATATACGAGAGAAACATAATTTAAAATCATTTAATCTTTACGAAATTTTGAAAAAACAAAACAGAAAAAATAATTAACATTTGGATTCTTTATAAATATGTATGTTTGTTGTTATTGTTTCATTGCTTGCCACTCTACATTAACATTATCACTCTTGCAAAGGCATCATTCATCAAATCGAATTCAAACTTTGAAAATCAATGAAGTACTCTTATTAGTCCACGTATATCTATGTCTAGGAGACTTTTAACCTTGGTTTCAAGGTCAAACCGGATTATATTTCTCTGTTCATCTTCTGTTTCTCTTTGTCGATGGAATTTTACAGGCGTAAACATCAGTCTACAGCCGATCAGCAAATTCATAAGACCACTTAAATCGTCTTAGTTAGAACAATGCCTACATCGCTGTTTCAATAAAACTTTTAGGTTGGGTTAGGTTAGCAGATAACGTTGGCCCATATGGCCCGTAGTGTTATCCGATATGTGGTAAGTCCTCTTGTCATGATCCGATAGTGATGGTTTGGAACCACCCCAGATCCCTAAGTGACGCATTCCTCACCATGCTTAGATGTTCAAACTTTCTGTCTGTTTTGTGCAGGTGCACTTACATAACGGCAAGAGTTACTCTAATAAGACTTAGTCTAAGGGCTAGGCGATTTAAGTTATTTTTTTTAGGAGCAATATTTTAATGCCTGATCATTGTATATAGAAAGTACTGACACTTCTCCGTTTTTTTTCCTCTTAATATTGGTAATATGGGCTTCCAGCAAACTATTCGCTGAGTAGGTACTGTAGCACTTGAGCAGCTGACCCTCTATTTCATCGACAAATACAATCTTCAGCAATGAGTCCTATCTATTGGTGAATGGGTACGTGAGTGGGGTGGTTGACTCATATTTCTTTCAGAACAATGTTTTCCAGTCCGTCACTGTACACGGCAAGCACAAACGTTGAATGATTACCAACTTCTTCTGGTCTGAATTGGATGATGGGGACATCAAAGACGTGTGGTTACAACAAGACGGTTACTTAATTGATCATTACAATCCTTCAGTCAGGATTATTGCTTAGCTTCTCACACCATTTAGTTTAATGTCGACTTCGACCAACTGATTTTTGAGAAATTTTTTTTTGGCAATTTATATTTTCTCAGAATTTTTGCCAGATATCTGCTGAGTCGCCGACGAAATATTTTTGATATTTCGATTTGATCGAAATGTCTGACCTGGGTTGTTAACCGTGCCCTAACGTCTGATAATCTAACATACTACCTACTAGACCACGGCGGCGGTCTCATGTGACATTAAATATTTCGTACCAGCGAATTACCCACAGAGATAGTATGATTTGGCTGCGTTAAAATATTTCTTGTGGGATTTTCTTAAGCTACAATCCATAGTGGTCCTCAAAGCCATGCCATACATAAAACTCAGTCTAAATTATATAGGTACTGCATACCCATATGTAGGGTATTCCGTAGTATAGTTCGACACACGATAATATATTTATTTGTGGATTTTTTAAATGTTTGTTGCTGTATTATTATTATTATGATTATTGTTGTGTATTTTTGATAAATTATATGAAAAACCCCTTGAATATTATTTATAGATTTCGCTAATCTTTCTCTCTCCCTTTCAATATGGTTTTATTGTTTAAAAAAATCTTTTCACAATAAGAACTGAATTGTGAAATAGAATCTTTCGCAATTATTAAGTACATGTATTAAGTTCATTATTTTTTTTGTTTTTGTTTTTGTTTTTGTTTTTTGTTTTTGTTTCATTATTTTTTCTTTATTTATTTACTTTGTTTATTATTATAATAATTGTTGTTGTTGTTGTTATTGTTATTGTTATTGTAAGCGAAAGCGTGCCACTTGTATTGTTATCGCTGAAAATAAGTCATTCAAATAAACAAAATACAACAAAAAAGCGAAAAAAAAAAGAATTTAAAAATTTTTTTTTGTTCCTTTTTTTTTAAAACAAATTGTTGTCAAACGGACTTGAGATCAGATTTTCAAAAGAAGTCCATTTTATGAAATTTGAGAACTTAGGTTGCAAAGAAAAATGAAGTCAGTCAGCAGCATGTGTGAATCACATGCAAGTGATTTATGACAAATCTGAAGTAAGGGTCGGATTTCGATCTTTAAATGTTCCAAAGTTCTTTATAAGATATCCTCGTCTTTATAGATATGAACTCACTGGAAACACTGTTTACCATTACACTTAATTCAAATTAAAATTTTTGCGTCAAAATAATTGAAGAATAATTGTATATAATTAAAGGGCGATTTTTTTAATCTATAGGTTTAAAAAATTAGAAAAAAAAACACAAAACTTTGCAAAAGTTACTGAGGTATTTCGGGTGAGGTAAGAACCCCTACCATTTGCTTCCTAAGGGTTGCTTTCTTGGTCATTACAACCCTGTAGTTAAGGTTACAACTTAGCCTGTCACATCACCCATGGTGGAAGTGTTATTTTATCACTGAGTAGAGTTTAGTACCTTTTCTTTCTCCTCATAAGCCATTACACTTTTTTGAGTTTTAAATGTTACGCTGTAGGCTGTTGCCTACATAGTTTTTCGATCATTCAGTTATTTCACCAAAGGCACTGGTAATATCTTTCAAGACTGAATTTATTGCTGGCTTGCCTATAACATATTTAACGTGCAGCCAAATACCGTATAACATGTAGCATCGTCAACCAACTCAAATTTATCAGCTTCACTCCATTGAAGGCTTTGATAATCGCTTAGTCGTGATAAAATGTCAAACCTTACTAAGTGTTACTAACTTTATCACATGTTACGAATACTTTTTTATATCAAAAAATCAAATCCCAAAAAAAATCACCCTTTTTACATTTGGAACAGCGAAAGTCTTTATCAAGTACAAATAAAATGAACATGATTTTCAAAAATTTTTTTTTTTTTTTTTTTTTTTTTTTTTTTTTTTTTTTTTTTTTTTTTTT
>QOCX01000009.1:995026-1122634 GCA_005959815.1 Sarcophaga bullata
TATTAATTATTCTCCGACTAAAATTGAAATTTTTTTTTGAAATGTTTTTCATCAATGAACGAGCAAAGCAAAGCAAATGCTTGTTTTAAATTCAAATACAATTTATTTAACAACTTGCAATCGTTTGCAACAATAATAACAAAACTTTGAACATTTTTTTTTATTTGTTTTGTAAATCAAATTAAAATTGAAAAAACAATAAAAATTTTTGGAGATTAAGTTCGACTATATAACGTGCTACTGTAGGGCTAATGTGCTTGCTAGAGCACTTCTTCGGCAAGGGCACTCGTTAATTGAATTGGGTATACCACTTACCTCGGTTAATTTGGTCATTTGGCAAAACTTCTTTCGGGACGCCAACCAATCTTGGATTAATGAGGAATCTTCCTCTATTTCCATGCTCACTTGACCCATGATGAATACAAGACATATCAACCAACTACTAAAATGTGGTCACAATGTCATCCCTTTCATAGTGGCGATTCTTACAGGTCATTGCGTTATGGGAAGATACGCGGAATGACGGGAAGATACGACGTAATGACATAAAACAACTACTGCTGAGGTTGTAGGCCTGTTCAAGAGAATGAAAATGTTATCCACTTTTTTTTGTCAAAGCCCATCTCTCATAAGGTGCAGATTTAGATTAATTGGTTCTCCATTCCTTGCCAGCTTAACGGAGTTATCATACATTGACATCAAGGATGTAGCTCCGTTTATAAAACTTTCAGCTTAGTGAAGTCGTGGTTTTAGTATGCAGCCCCTGCGTTGACCAACTTCTTCGATGAGTTCAATAAAATTTCGGTCAGTATAGGAACTGCGCTTAGCTGTGTCGCCACAACGGGCCATTATTCATAAATTGGAACCCCCAAGGAAATGAAAGAAAATGACTCCCAGCTCATATAAACAGAGAAGACAGATTTTGACCAAGGTAAACAACCAAGTGTCAAAAGCTGTGAAAAAGTAAGAGCGTTAGCACAAAACAAGAACATACAGTAAGCTTCAAAAGAAACTGTACACTAAGGATAAAATTCTAACAATCAACAAACCTAAATTTTAACACTTAAGGAGAGTGCCCAAAAAAATTTGGCAATAGTTTGGAATTTTTTTTTTTTTCAAAAAAAAAAAAATAAATAACGGTAATTTATTAAAGTATGTTGTTTTAATGTGCAATTTCTTTTGACG
Source organism: Sarcophaga bullata (assembly GCA_005959815.1). NCBI lineage: Eukaryota > Metazoa > Arthropoda > Insecta > Diptera > Sarcophagidae > Sarcophaga > Sarcophaga bullata. The sequence goes on from QOCX01000009.1 coordinate 996,212, forward strand.
CACACTGTATACAAGTATTTTGTTGAAACTCTTTGCTTTCTGAGAGCGATAGTAACTTATATAAAGAAGAGGCTGGATTTGAAAAAGTTTATCAGTTGAGTTCTATATTGTGTGAAGGTCTGTTTAATTTGTATAGCCTTCTCCACTTTTATTTTCACACTTTAAAGTTGCAACGATCTCTGTTAAGATGCTACACAGTTACGGTAATTATTCTGCGTTTACTTTAGACTACAAAGAGTATATAAAGACTTCACACAATCATTGGTTTCTGAAATATTTATTCAGAGGCCAGCTTCGTTAGATTCTTTAAAAAGGTAGTCTGGCGTAAGCTTTTCAGATAATTTCAACTTGTTGTCTGGCGACTTAAACCGGCTATTTGATTAAAATCTCAAAATCTTGCAATCGATAACATATTACAAGCATTAGTTCGAATATACTACCCACACTATATATTGCCTATTTCGTCAATGGTAAATGTATTGTAAAGAAATTAAAACCATACACGTGCTTACAATTTGAAACGCTTAAATTGAAAGAAAATGTTTTTAAATTGTTTTTATTGAATTTCAAAATGTTCGCTTTTGTTGTCTGTAAACAATAAATTGAATTTCTTTTTTTTTTCTTCTTTTTTTTTTAATTGTTATTGTAAAAATTATTTAATTTATTGGAAATTTATTCTTTCCGTATTTAAAAAGAACAACACACACACACACGCTGTATGTAGTCAGTTGCAACATAATAATCACGATAACGAATTCCCTTACTTATGCCGCACGTTCTTTTGCCAGTCTTGTATACGAATGTCAATCTGTCTACGAAATCATTTAACAACGTCATTAGTTATGTATACCACACGGACTACTGATCTTTTTTGATCATATATATATTCCATAGATGTATGGATGTATGCATGTATGTTTGTAATATTCAAATATGTTTGTTTATATTCAAATATGTTTGTACATATGTTTGTGTGTATTTATTCATTATTTAACTTCTGCTAATATTTGGCATTTTTGTTTATTGTTTTAAACAAAACCAAAATATACAAATACGCACTTAACTGATTACCAAAGTCAAATACTGAGTACAGACATTTAAGAGAGTGAAAACATTAAAAGCATTTGATATCACATGCCTTATACATACTTAACACACAAATTAAGTTTCGAGGCCATTAATATGATTTTCAATTTGTTGGATCCCGACCTGCCACTGAATGTTGTTTTTCAAATAACGTCTTAATACCATGGCAAAACAACCTGCTGAAATGTTGTCGAAAGATCAAATACAATGAAAATCAAACATTGGCTATGAGTACTTTAAAAATGACTAATTACTTTGCGGCATTTGCCTTTTGATGAAATCACAGAAGAAAAAAAAAAAGAATATTCAACAGAAAAACATTGCAACATGGGTGGGCCTAAGCACTTGATGTTTAATCGTCAACATCATTACCGCCACCTTCAACTTCAGCTTCATGTTCTTCAAAAGATGCATAGAAATTAATCAAATAAAAAAAAAACAACAACAATTTGTTGTTTTATTTCTCTTTGTTGTTGTTGTTATAGTTGTTGTTTTAATTTCATACAAACATCAATTCATTGCAAATGATGAGCCATTGACAGATTCTAAGTGATTTACAACATGCAACAACCAACAGTCATCAACTTATGTAAACAAATTATGATTTTTTTGCTTTTCATTTTGTTTTGTTTATTATTTATGGTTATAACAACAATAAAAACAAAAACAATTCGAAAACAAATAATGTTTAACAATTTCATAACTTGTATGTGTATTCGTACATATAATGCATCATGTATGTATGTGTGTGAATTTCAATGTATGAACGTTTACATGCTTACTTACATAATTGATCATTACAATCCTTCAGTCAGGATTACGATCCTAGCTTCTTATACCACTTGTGTTAGGTGTGTTAATTTTAGACATTAGTGGCGGGACCTATAGTTTAAAGTCGACTCCGATTTTTTTAAGAAACTTTTCATTGTAATTTTATTTACTCTCACAGTTTTTGCTAGAAGTATGCTGAGAGGAATAACTAGACTATGATGATGTCGAACTGTGTTCCCTTATTAAATCGCTAACAGGGGCTTGATCAGTTTTGCATAAAAAATTTCAAAGTAAGCACAAGTTCGTTGCAATGAGTTTTAAGGCGGCTCTACTGCCTCTCATGAATAAAATTAACACACACAACATGCCTGGTGTAAGAGGCTAGATTCTAAAGAGAGGCTGACTGAAGAGTTGTAACGAAGAATTCAGTAACGCAGTTCGAACATACACCGTGTTTCTCTAACTGTACATTATTTATTTGCAAATATTTAAGAAATTTGCTCTTGGTGTGGAATCGAGATACGGATGAACGCAATGATGCATTATCATTATGAAATTACTTTTGGCTTATCCCTGTCTCTCAGAGCTATATTATAAATCTAGGACAGAAATGAAGAATATTTTTTGCGATACTTTGAATTTTTTTTTCTTTCTAACTTTAGAAAATTAACTTTCACAAGAAAATCCTGTAGGCACACAATAATTTCTTTAAAAAAAAAAATATAAAGTTTGTGCTTAAAAAAAAGTTTAAATTTTCAATTTAATTTCTTGTATTGTATTTTAGAGAATAATCGATTATTTTTACAATTAAATTTTTTAAATTAATTTGAATTGTTTTCTATTTTTCTTTCCAGGTATGTTCGATTGCTTGCTTACTTGTTTGTTTGTTTGTTTTTCCGGCAAATTATCGATCTTCCCACGATCATTTGATCATTTTCTCATTCCATTCGATTGCATTCAATACAACGTAGTAAGTTCTGTTTAATGTATACACTTTTAATAATTTTTTAAAAATATTCTCTGAAATATCGTATAAACAATCGATTGCTTAATTAGAATTTTAAGTTGAAGAAGAAGAAGAAAATTTTATTTTCAAATTCGGGTGCTAAAATCTTAGAAAATTATGACGGAGGCAATAAGATTAAAAGAAATCTGTCATTTTTGTTTAATAATAAATTTTTGCCACACAAACATTTTCTGTTGCATCTCTGTCGACTGTAGGCAGATAGGAAATTTTACAAAAAAAAAAAATATTTTTTTTTTTTTTGATTTTTATTAAACAAACAAAAACGCAACTTTTAAAAATTATAAACAATTTAATTTTGAGTAAAAACAAGCAACACAACAAAAATTACACAATTTGTTGCAAAGAATAAATTTATTTTCTATTTTTGTTTTCCTTATCTGCTGCCTGTTCCTCTTCTTCTTCTTCTTGTTTTTTTTTTTTCTGAATTTTATTTTTAGATTTGAAAATTTCGTATGTAAGATTTTGAAAATATTCCAAAAAAAATTATTGAATTTTGTAATAATTTTACAATTTTTACACAATAAATGAAAACAATAAAGCAGACATATAGTCTGGAAATATTTTTGTTTGAATACGATATTCGTATACGTTATTCATTTTTTGTTACGATATTTCGTTTGCCTCAGTCCTCAGTTCAATGTCATTCAACAAATATTTGTGGATACAATGTACTTGGAGGACTTAAATAATTTTATTATTCCTTTTGCTTATGCAACATAATGTAGAACTATCATGTACTCAATAATTCATTCATTCATTCATTCATTCATTCATTCATTCGTTGATTCGATCATTCATTCATTTATTTATCAGCACAACAATACTTTGTGTTAAAACTTGTTCTTGGTTTTTTTATTTTTTTTATAGAGACTGAATTAAATTCCGTCTGTTCAGTTTTATTGAATGACTTGAATGTTGGATTTTGAGTGGTTAAAAGTATGAATTAAATATTGCCACATGAACAAAAAGGCCAGACACACAGAAGTTTTTAACCAAAAAAGGTTAAAAGTTATACCAGTAAACATGCCGCCAATTGTACGCACTCCACTAACAGCAGCACGGTGGGTTTGAAAATATTTCATAAATATTGTTGCTAACATTGCTTTAAAAGCCGTTGGTCTTAGCAATCCAGGTTCGAATCCAGTACAAGAAAACATAAATATATGGTTGCTACTTGCATTTTTGCTATTAAGATGATTCAATTCCATTCAGGCTTAATCCTAACCTTTGACCAGTCATACAAAAATGAAAAAAAGACGGCTCCATATCCTGAGAAATAGTATGATCGTCTCAGTGTGGCAGCCATTCACTGGAGTGGACTGTGGTATATTTATAAAGGTTTCTGATACTAGACATTCGTATAGGTTTTCTGACCGCTGCAGTACTTTCTCTTTGGTGGCCATGGCTATTTTAAAAGTACAATACTTTTTTTAGGTTGCCATAGTCCAATAGGTAGTGTGTTGGCTTACTAGACGAAAGGCCGTGGTTTAAACCCTGGATCAAACATAAAAAAAAAAAATTAAGTATGAAACAATATTTCTTTCAGCGACTTCTCAGCAGGATTCTGGCCAAAAACTCGAACCTGTCATTCGGAGTCGACTTTAAATTGTAGGTTGCGCCCCTCATGTATAAAATTAACACACATACACAACGTAAGTGGTGTGAGAAGCTATGTTATAATCCTGATTAATGGCTAGTTATGACCACTTAAGTTAATACTTTTTGAGAGGCGGAGCTTTCATTAGAATTTTTTTGATTTATTTGGACAGCCAAACTGTTATTAAATAACCTTCCATGAGGACCGAGGATTTCTGTGTAACATTCACTTCTGTCCTTATATCGCGTGACGATTTGTCGCACAATTGCTATTTTCAGGGGGCACGTTACTCCATAATGAGCATGCCAGTAGACTGTTCATTCCGTTAAATAATTTTTGCAGGAGTTTTGAACCTGATGAAAAGGAAAAGGCTATCGTCCACCACATATGTCAGTGACCTGCCCATGAAATGAAGAGAGTGAGGATTGCTTTCGACTCAGTTTGGTTTTCCTTTGGTAATGTCTGATTCACAATTTATTCACGATCACAATTCGAATTATTGCTGCATTTAGTCTCCAACGAACTGTTTTGTATGCCACTGTCAAAAAATGTGTAACCAGTGTTCAGACTGTCTGTAGCATCATTTTCTATTTCGTTTTTTTTCTTTTCTTTTTGCATTTATACTTCAGCAGTCATTGAATAACTCTAGAATTTATATGTTGCACCAAAACGCACTCAGGCACACACACACACACACACAAAAACACTCGCTATCTTTTGCGCATATGCAGTATATATAAAGTGATTGATCAGTATGCAACAATCATAGTTTTATGTTGCATACCTGGCGATAAAGCTTAACACAAAACAAAAAAAAAGAGAGAGAGAAAGAAAAAAACAAACAACATGTTGCAACATAAATGCCGATGCTAGGCAGAAGCAAAGATGAAGTTACGCATATAAAATTATTGCTGATCATCAGGCATTTACGCATTTGCGCGCAAAAATCAAGTCAGAGCCAAAGTAAGCTGAGAGAGCGGCAAGCGGTGGCAATCTTGACAGAAATCATGAAGCAGATGGCCGCTTTAGTCACTTTTATTTTAAGTCCACAGATCATCATCATCATCATCATATGGCTGCTGTTGGTGCATTGTCCACACGTCAAATGACTTGTTGCCAACATTTATGGCATGTTGTTATGTGACGCATGACAATGAATCATTGGACATTCGCCTCCAAAAAGAATCTATGCCCGGTAAGCATACAGTCATACCAGCCATTCACTGGCTTTGGTGAACGGCTGGATAACGATGATGGGCTGCAGCAAAAGGCGCTTTACCTATAACCATCTTGGGATGTCACTACAAAATACCGATTCCTTATACAGTATCTATGGAGGAAAAAAAAAGTATTTTTTTTGTGTGCTGCCGATGCTGATGCTGATGCTGATACTGTGGCTATTATTATTGCGTCTGATGTGCCTGTGCTTGATGTTTTATTGTGGAATTAAATGATCGCGTGTATTTGCCTTTTTTGGCTTTGGAGCATTGAGTGAACGTTTTAATTAGGATAATGAGTTGTTTCCGGTTTATAAAATGTATTCTTTCAGTCTAGCAGTCTTCTTCTTCTTCTAGTCAGGCAGTCAGCGAGTCAGTCAGTCTTTAACTATTTGTTGCAAAAATATGCCACTTTTAAGTGCAACTGTTCTCGAAACATGTTTCCACTTACATGACACTATTCCATTATTGTCATGCGGTGTGTCTAAGAGACTATCAAACAATTCAACAAACAAATGAAAATCCAACCATTAATGAAATTCATACAGAATTAAATGAATGACCGAATGAATGAATGAATGAAACGTTGATAATTTCAAAGTCCTCTCTGAGCATCTAGATTTCTTGTCTTATACCAAGCAGCTCTACCATTTATGGTCATTTTATAAATGAATAACTCTACTCTATGCGATGCGATGCTCATGCATTGTTCTCTTTACTGTGTTGTCTTCTGTTTTTTTCTATTTTCCATTTTACAAGACCTTAATTCAACAATACTCTGCGTAATGAAGAAGAACATGTAATGCTGCCACTGCTGCCACTGCTGCAACTGCAGCTGCTGGTTGATGGTTTATGTTTTGAATTACAAATCACGAAAAACTACTACTACACTGGCATGTGAGCATCTTTGCCAGCACCACCGTCATTCGGCCACATGCCATAACATGCCCATGACAAGTTCAAGACATTGTCAATAATAGTTTAATGGACAATAGTGATGAATTATTTAATGAAAAATGAAAAACGACAAAAAAAAACCAAACTGTACGATGTTGATGTTGTCATTGGTTTTTATTTTTCTTTTTCTTTTTCTTTTAATTTTTTTTTTTACTTTTTCTACATTCTCTTAAGCTTTTCATTCATTGAAATCGCTTTATCGTGAAGTGAAGTCCCCATAAAAGAATCATTAAATCAATAGAAACGTAATGAAAAACTAACGAAACAAAGTTGAACACAAAAAAACCAAGAACTTGTTCAACAGAATCATCTCTTGGACCATTTTGTTTCTTTTGTCTTTCTTTCTATTCTTATTGGAAAATAAAATTCTGTTTCTGATTTCGAGATCAGTTTAATTTATACTTACATTGTGTTATAAAAAAATAAAAGAAAAAATTTTGTTTTTTTTCTATACAGTTGGTCAAAAAAGTAAACATTTGGTACTGATTTTCTCCAAGAGTTGTCAATTAGAAATTGTGGACAATTTCTTGACTTTATATAGCTTTCAAAAGCAACCCTGTGGCATGGTAGGAAACTTTCAAGGCGAAATGGTGTTGCCATCTTCACGGAATCTCAAACTGGAGCTGTACTTACAGGCAGAGCTGGGCTTTTCTTTGTTTTTGTTGTCTTTGTTATATTCTTGACAATTGTTTGACAATCCGTCTGTTCTGAGTGATGTTGGGAAGGTCTACTGGAAATCATGACTAGTTCGTCGTCCACAAAGACTTTTGAACCCAAACTACTTTCACTAAATTGGATGACTATGGTATGTGCCTATGGTAGTCTGATACATCTATGATTGATTTGCATAGAGAAGGGATGACAAATCGGTATGTCACTTGCCCAGAGACTTTTAGTCTTCTATCGACAATGGCAGAACGATTTTATGGCTAGGTCTAGATGAATTCAATCTAAGATTGGTAACTGTTTTATTGCAAGATTAGGTCACTTACTACGATTTGCCAAATGATATTACACAGGCTACTGGTGGATTCGTTGCTTTGTCTAGGAATTAAATTTTTTTCCCAACACTTTATTTACAAGCACAGACACGCAATGAAGGTCTTTTTCACTCTTGAGTATATTCAACTTTCAGGGCACCTTCCTCCATAGCGCAATAAGCGCTTCCTATATTCAAATTGAACTTAAACAACGTGTGCGTGAGATATCATTGAAATTTCGTTCGCTTAGAATATCTAATCGTTTAAATATCCATCATGGTTTTTCTAGATGGAAAGTATTCGAAATACTCAATTTACAATTAGGCTTTGAGGACCGTTGTGGTTTGTGGCTTGAGATGTAAGTAAACCCACGAAGAAATTATCTAACGGGGCCTAATCGGTCAATCTCAGTTCACATCACACCCATGTGCGAAGACCATAATCATCCAAAATGGATTGAAATGTGCGTAGTACTATCCTACTGAGACCACATGTCATTGGTGTGTCCAGATTAACCAATTCAGGCCGAAAAAGTTCGTATTCATCTACAAATACTGCTTGTCTTTGACAGTGATAACCTGGAAAACTTCGTTTTTAAAGAGGTTAGAAACTATAGCTTAGCCTGCTCAAAACAGTGACATCTATGGGATACACTGTACACACTTCAATCTCATTTGAATTAATTTCGCCTCTAATTCGATAATTTTGTTCGATCACGTACGCATTCATTCAGAAATGGCCCTCATTGCGGAAAATGATTTTTCGTTGGGAATAATCGTTAACTATTTCGGTAGCACATTCATCGAATAAACGTCTTTGTCTATGGTCGTCCATACTGATTTAGTGACAATTAATTTGACAGATGCAGTTTCAACACAATCTTGGTTTATCAGTTGTCAAAGGTTCGAACAGCTCTAAGTTCTCTCTGGGCCCTCGAAGCCCAGTCAAAAGTAAGTTGCAACCGCTGCATATGAGGATCCACAACTCTATCTGGAATAGTAAAAACTCTCTTATCCACATAGCATATTGCTCCAAAACCGACCAAAGTAGGGAGTTATCACTTAGAGCTTAAGAAAAAATATTGAATTTTTATTTTTCCAAAACCGTCGATCACTGTGTGATCATACCTTCTGAAGTGTTTTTTATTTTATTACCTTGTGACATTACTTTTATAATTGAGAGTAGATATGAGATAAAGTTGAAATAAAACTAATATATGTATGTATGTACATATGTATGTATGTATGTATTGTATTATGATTTCATTATTGTAGATCAACTTTCATAAATTGTTTATACGACGCATACACCTGCCTTGAAAAACCAGAGACAGACAGACAGAGGCACATGAGGTATGTTTTCATTTTAATTTTTTTTCCTTCTCCCTTTCCCTCTCTCTCTTTCTCTCTCTCTCTCTTTCTCTCTTGCTGTTTTTGCAACTTTTTCTTCGACAGTTTCTTAAGAATTGTAAATTTATACAATAATTTTGAAATTTATTTCTGTTGTTGTCATATGACTGGCATGCAATTAAATGACCATCTAAGGAGACCATTTGGCGTCTTACGAATATAAGATTTGTTTTTTTTCTTATTGACATACGAGTATTGTATTGTAAATTAAAAGGAAAAAAAAAACGTTTCTTAAAACAATTGTTAAGAGTCTTAAGATTTCTTTAGAAATTGTTTGTTAAACATTGTTTGTAACTCCTCAACTACTCGAAATTAAACCATTAAGTCTGTTTCAGAAAAAGAACGAACCCAAGACTTCAGGGAGTCATTTTTATCAGGCATTGAGAGTGTATGAGGGGGTCGTCTCTGCTAAACAACGAGACATTGAATGAAAGAAATTTTCCAAAATTTTAATTTTAATTTGCTTGAAACTTGAAATGTCATAATTTACGAGCACCTTCGTCAGAGATGGGATTGTTTAATTATAAACAAAATAAAGAACAAAAAACAATTTATACTCTTGGTTTGTTTTCGATTGTTATCGTATCGTTATCGTAAACGTTAAATGAAATGAAAATGTTTATAATGACAATGTTTATAATTATTTTTAATATGTTTCTTAAAGAAAATAAATCGAAAAAAGAAAATAAATAAACACAAGAACAAAGCAAAAGATTGGATAAAAACCAATCGAATCGAAAAAGAGAGTGTCAAAATAATTTTTATTTTGGTTTTCGTTCATTTTGAAAATTAAGTAAAGCGTTTAAGAAGAATTTCTAAAATTTCTATTTCTTGTCCTTTGCTTTACGCCCCACTTGACTCATCACAATTTTAATGCCGCATCAATTGATTCCATAATTGACAGTTACAATCAATTCACAATTATTATTTGGTTTTAATTCTTTGCCTGTCTATGCCTATCTGCTCCTATATGCTCCTATATGCCTATCCTATCTGTATGCATATGTATGCATGCAAGTATGTTTGTAAACAATGAGCCCCGGTTAACTGATAGGCCTTAATGTCGTTTTATTCCGCGTATGTGCTTCTGTTGAATAATGCCTGCCTGGCTGGCTGGCTGGCCTGGTGTTAATGATGATTTTGATGATCAGAGTAACGATTATGATGACGATTACATTAAGAGTATTGATGATTATCCGAATGGTTATTGGTTGCTATTTATCGATAAATTGTAAATAAGAATCAATATTTATTTACTTCGTCCGTCTCTGCCTTTCGTTTTTCTTTCTTTCTTTATTGTTTTGGTGTGAATAAATGATTTTTATGGCTTTTACAGTGCAGAGGTCTTATTTAATCAAAGTAAATTAAGGAAATTCTTCCATAATATCATCTTAAGTTCCACTACAGCAATGTCTTCTTAAACAATTTACTGACTTTCAGCGATTTTTAAGGTTCATCTGCTTTCAGGCAGATTTTTAAATCTCATTTAAAATCGCTTTTCATGAACCTTTATAAAAGTGACTGTCAAGCCAAGAGGATAGAAAGACTTAATCATCAATGGACCGTTTCGATATCACAGTCTTTCATTTGTCCTAGTGCTGGAACCATCCACCATTCTCAATATCAATAATAACAGGCCAATCTCTGCAGTTCCTGCCGAAGGCATTGACCATATATGACTTACACCAAATCGGAGAATGTAATGTCCAGTAAGTTCTTTATCTAATGTGGCCACGAGGCCTATTGTTATACATGGTAACTCTTAAATAAAAATTATGTTGCTGAGACTGCCGATTTATAGAAAGCGGTGTGAGTGTTTAGAGCATATTTCCGGTCAACATAGTCTTTCCAACCTTGGTGACATTGTTCTTTCTCTAACATCAGTTTTGGAATATACATAGAAACAGAATTGCTCATTCCGACATTTCTGTCAATATTACAACCTAGCTTCTACGACCACCTACATATGTTGTGTGTGTTAGTTTTATATATGAGTGGCGGAGTTTAAAGACGATTCCGAACGATAGATTTTTGAGAAACTTTTCATGGCAATTTTATTTACTCTCTGAGGTTTTGCAAGAAATCTGCTTAAAATCGCCTTCTTCGGCATTTTTTTATTTCGTTTTGTTGCAGATGTCTGGTCTGAGGTTTGAACCGTGGCCTTACACACTACCTTTTAGAATTCGGCTACGGTATGTTTGTTTCGAATAAACAAATAATAATAGGGTCAACGGTAAGCGTCTAATGAAACTGATCTACTGCTTGAATGCTTTCAAGCTTGTACGTGAATGTTTTTTTTTATTGTGGCGTTTGGACTATTTTTTTCCCAAGTGGCGCTTAGTCTAATAATAATGCTGTTAATAATGTTGTTGATGCTGATGTTGATGTTGATGTTGCTGTAGATTTATTTTCATTTAAATTTTTTGTTTAAATATGTTTCCTTTAGGAAAGCAGGTTTGGTGTGATATTGATGCCACTTTTTTTTTTCTTTTCTATTTTTTCTTTTGATACCTTTTTGTCGACATGTAACAAACATCAAAGTCTTTTCAATTAACACCAGAATGGTAGTTTTTTTTCTTTTTCTATGCCAACTTGCTTATGTTTCTTCATTTGACTTGTAATGGTTTGTGGAATTCAACATAAAAGTGCTCTGTTTTGGAGTTAAAATTTGTTAGTCAGACAGTCAGTCAGTCAGTCAGTCAGTGAGTGAGTACATTTCACACCTCATTAGTAATAAAATTTAATGTTGTTGCTACGAGTGTGGTATGTTTGATTAGAGTTTTTCTTCTTTCTTTCTCTTTTTGGGGTGTTTGAATTACTTTCGTTGGTTATTTGATTAACAATTTACACACACACACAAAAAAAAAGAAAAAAAAACAAATTCTAAATGAAATATTTCCATTCATGCACGACGTTCATTCAAATGCTGCTCAATCGCAACGTATATCGCTATGTATCGTATCGATAGTTTGTTTCTAAACAAACCATTCAATACCCATTAATTTAACAGTTATTGTAGCCATTAAGTTTTATTGGATTTTCACTGGAGCATCATTTCGTAAAATTTCACAAAAATTTCCTTCTTCTTTTTTTTTTGTTTTTTTTTTTTGGTCTTCAAACTTAGCGCCACTAAGTGTTTGCCATGAATCTAAGAAAAATTGAGAAGGCCCTTTTGGGCTACTTTAAGGAATTTTTTTTTGTTGTATTGAATTTTTTCCCATAAATTTATCAATTTCTCAAAAAGAAGTCGGCGTCTTTTCTTTCTTTCGTTTTTTTCTTCTGCTTTTTCCCTCAAAAGACTTGCATTGATTTGTTTTTTTTTCTTGTTTTTTTTTTTTTGGTTTTATTTGGGATTTTATTTTATAATTGTGCTGCAATTTATTTTGACGTAAACGATTATTGTTATTGCCTGTTACTCTTCTGCTACCCAAAATACAACATTCGTAAATAAAAAAAGGGAAAATTTTAAAGAAAAATCAAGTATTTGGAAATGTACCATCGTTTATTTGTTTATAGACAAACCAAAAAAAAAAAAACAGAAATATTTTCATTAAAAATTATTTATAATTGAAATACTCAATAACAATGAACCAAAAAAACTTGCAAGAACCCTCAATTTATTACCAAAAATTTAGCAAGAGAAGTCGAAACTTGTGCATAATATCGGCCTAAGAACTCAAAATTGTATTACAAGATAGAAATATTGATGGAATGAAATTATTTTTTATTAAAGTCTGCAAGATTCTTCACTTTTTTGTATAAATTTGACAGTACTCTTAACTAAAAGGCTGCTGAGACGAAGTAGCTGAAAGAAATATTTTTTTTCATATTTCGTTTAGTTTGCTATGTCCCAGCTGGGATTTAAACTACGGTCTCTCATCTAATATGCCAACACGCTAACTACTAGACCATGACTTATCTGCTTGAATTAAAAATTATCATTAGTTATTATCATTATATCAACAGCTCAGTCAGTGAATGCTATTCAAATATGAGTATGTTAGACATTCCGCTTTTGTATTATCCTCACTAGGATTAGAGTTACCTTCCACTCTTGAAGGTAATATTCAAGTCGTGAAATTGCATTGAAAATAAAACTTTGTAAACAAATTTGATCAAAACTAAAACAAATTTTTCTTACATTAAGAATACGTTACGTTATCCTCTGGATTTAAACATACACCATTAAGGACTATATAGTGGATGCATAGAAACTTTCCAGCTAAATTCCCTTAGTTGCTGTCATGCCATAAAGGATATGTGTTGTCTGGTATTGTCAGAAACTCTACATTTTTGTTCATCAGTAACCATTTAAATAGAATTGCTTGCTTCAATTTTGTCAATAGTTGGCAGTAGAGGACAGAATCATTCGTTGGATCAAGTTGTCAAAATGGTTAGGTTAGGTTAGATCGTAGTGTTAGCCTCTGATATCAAATAGCATAGCATAGCATCCCGTTGCGATGCCACAGGTGGACGCAGTCCCTGTACTGACCAAGTTCTACCAAAGCCAGGGAAGAGGAAGAAGTCGATCAGAGCAAGGGCTGCACTGGCAAAATGGACAAAGGCTACAAAACTTCTTTCTTCTTCTTTCCTGAAAGCGAAAAGGAAATTTTCATGGCCTCTTACCTCATCATACCTTCGACGTAGTCTAGCAGGCAGTGCTTTGGCTTATTAGACGTGAGGCCACTGTTTAAACCCGATTTTTCGTTTTTGTTTTTTCGATGACTTCCTCTCAGTAGAATTTTTGCAAAAACTCTTAGAGAGTAAATTGCCATGAAGAAGTTTCTCAAAAAATCTATCGTTCGTAGTCGTCTAGAGACTGTATGTCCCGCCACATATGTATAAAATTAATGCACGCAACTTAAGTGGTGCGGGAAGCTAGGTTGTAATACTGACGTCATCTAGCCCGATCGCCCTTATGTAATATAATAAGAAAGAAAAATTAATCACGAAACTCATCTATTGGAAAGGTAGCGATTCTGTTACATTTCCACAAGCAAGTATTTTACAAATACAATTACAATCTTTAATGTTTTCAATGTTTTCGTTAAAAACAGCTTAGAGTAATAAATAAAGAAATCCATTCCAGGCCATAACAATGCCTTTAAAGGTATTCTCTTATGCAGACGACATTTTGTCTAACAATTTAAAAACAAAGTCTTTTAAAAATATTATTTTTATTGAACAATTCCCGCTTAGGGAAAGGTGTAACCACTATTTAAACTGGATAATGATGCCAATTGTTTTGATTCGGCAACAATGGCTCATCAACCTCAAAGAATTTTTTTTTTGATGTGAAGTGATTGCATTCAGTAGGATTGAGTGACTTGATGTCTATCAAACTAAGAAAACCAATTGAAACAATAGAATTGAACGAAAGAAATTCTTTTCCATTTATTTTCAGTTTATTGTTGTAATTCAAGATGATCAAAATCAATAGAGAATCTATTTTGTTTTGTGATCGTATTTAAGCTGTTGATCGGTATTCTATTGAAAATTTATTGAAGGCATAGAAATCTTGACTATCACGTGCCTAAGATAAGAAGAGTTTTTGTGAAGGCTTTAAGAGAGCGGAAGAAATTGTTAATTAGAAATATAAGGCAAGACCTTTTTTAATCGATTAATATGCACAGTAAAAAATATTCGTGAAATGTTCAGTAACATTTGTCATTTCACCAAATGAACAATCGATTCGACCTTAAAAAGAAGCTACTCAAACTGTTGTTATAAAATTGTCTTCAGTTTTACTTCATTGAACACTAGTCCACTGACCCATAGGCGAACAGAAGATTTCGAACAGTTTGCATGGCCGGCCAGCATCAATGAAAATTCTCAACGTTTTTAACGATTGAGCCACTCTCTTCGACCACTTCAAAGATTTAACGTAAGAAAATCGGTTTGAAACTGAAACTGCATTTTGTTAGAGTGAAAAATTTAAAGAGCTTGGCTGGGAAGACCTTGCAACATTCGATTATTATTTCGTACAATTTCTAAAGATTACAAAAAATCCATATGAGTTATCGATTTTTGTTTAAATTTTTAGCCGCATTTTTTCCCACTTGATCCTAGTAGAGTAACGAAACGTTGACTAAGGAATGTTTTAAAATATTTTTTTTTCTTTTCTATTTTATTTATCAATAAATTCAAGGAAATGACCTCCCTGAAATATATCGCAGAATAACCATAACGATGTAATCTTTCGTTTCGATTTATTTTATTACGCTTGCCAAAATTCCTTTAACTTGTGACATTTCCTGAGAAGTGGCTACAAGTAATGAGGATATTCATAAGAGTCTCTTTAAATTACAGGTTGAACACACGCAAATTCATTTATCATTTGCTAAAATCTTTTTGATTTCTATTTCTACTTTCCAAAAGCAATTTTTTTCTTAATGAATCTAATCTAAATTCATAGAAAATCAAAATGAAAAAAAAAGAAAATCTTTCTTCCTCAAAAAAAAAAAAAAAAAAAAAAAAAAAAATGATATCGAAGAAAATTTGAAAACAATTTGATCCTGAAAGAAAAATTAAAAAGCAGAATCCTGACTATTTTAAATAAATTGTTATCAAATGATGGCAATTGTATGGCACCTCATGCTGGCCAAGTACTTGAAATCACAGCATGAACAAGAAAAGGTTGTTTGTTGTTTGGCAGTTGCACTTATTTCAAGCCAATTTTTTTTTTTGTTGTTGTTGGTTGATTGTCTCCTGCTGTAGCATAATAGGCGTCAGTCAATGAGTTTTGATTGTTGTCGTCACACGACATTTGCACATTTGTACAAGCAACCAAGCTCAGCTTGTTTGCAGCGCCCGCATAGAGTATAATTCTCTATCTCTCTCTCTTTCTCTCTCTCTTACAATCAACTATTGCTGGTCTTTTTTTATGCATCTTACACGTCGTTCGATTCATTGTACTTCTTTCTTAGGCTCTTTCTTAAATACCGACGGCTGTTTAGGCACCTTGTGTTCGTTTCAAAACATCCTTAGTCACATTTGTTTGATTTTGGGCAATTGCCATTTTTATTGTGAAAGATCACCACCTTTGGCATCAAGCTGTTCTTTGGGTTTTAATCGTTATGCCTTCTTATCTGTTTGTCAATCCATAAGTCTATCCCCTATGCCCTTATTTATCTGTAAGATAACATTAAACGGAATTTAAGAATATGTATAGTGTGGTATGCATGGATTTGTGTCCGTTATACAATGCATCAAGCCAAGACTAAAAGAGTATTTGTGCAACAAAGAAATCAACCTGTTCTTAAGATATTTGCTTGAAGGATTCTATTTTTATAGAATATTTAGGATTTAAGATGTCCTTCTAATTAATTAGCATTTGTAATTGATTACTTCACAAAGAAAGATCAGCAATTCAATGACATATCAACTATGTTAGCTACGAGTTTAGTAAATATGCTTCCAGATTTATGCTGCTAGATTTAAACACCTTTTACAATGTTATAAGTGAAGTTTTTTAAACGTTTTCAGTTAGAAAATTGAAAAGAGTAGAAATACATTCCAAAAGTAAATGAAGGAGCCTAGTTAAGGATATAAAAAGACCATCCTGCAGCTCCAATCCGTTTCTACTTTTTCCATCATTCTGGTATTGCACCAGTGACAGGTGTATTGTTATCTTCCAGGCCTAGATTTGTGGTTAACTATCATATTATAGACTAGTAGCTGGTCGAAAGAGACTAATATAGGCGGTGCATTGGTAAACTAGTCGAGAATTCATGACTTCAAAACACAATAATATTAAAAGCATTTATTTCGGTGATTATCATTCAGCAGTTCTCTGGTTAAAGCTGTGAGAGTTGATAAATTTGTCATCAAAAGTTTGCAAAAAAAAACAATACTCTCGCCTAAAAAGCCAACACACTACCTACTAGACTAAGGCGACTGCAAGTTTATACCCAGTTTTTTGGCTTGAATTTGATGACGCCAACTACATGTATGGCTTCAATAGGTCAGCCACACAGCTCATGTCACATTGAATGTTTTGCACTAGCATTTTAAGAGCGTGGTAATCTCACGTGAAGGCTATGCGAACTGGCCGTCTAGAAAATGCAATTTTAATCCGACAGATATTTTCTTGTGGGGTTATCTTAAATCGCAGGTATAGGCGAATAAACTACAAGCCACAGTAGTCGTGAAAACCAACTTAACCTATGCCATGGAACAGTTCACACTGTCTTTTACGCCAGAGTGGAGCCCATAATCAAACGTTGACTAAGAAGGACAGACTTTAGAAACCTTTTGCCTGACAATTGATTTCTCTCACAGCTTTCACCAGAAGACTACAGATAGGGGTCGTAGAGCGATATATTTTTTTTCTCTCAGACATGACGTTTAAACCCTTGAGCATATAAAGAATCCTAAGAGCCTTTTAATGTCGCCGTAGTCTAGGGTTCAAACCTCAGGTCGGACTTCTCTAACAAAATTAAATACGAAAAAATATTTCTTCAGCAAAAATAAAATTGCCATGAAATAAGTTTCTCAAAAATCTGTCAATCGGAGTCGATCATGTATAAAATTAACACACCTAACACAAGTGGTGTGAGAAGCTAGGTCGTGAATCTAACTGAAGGGTTGTAATGACCAAGTATGTACGTATGTACGTAGAAGCCTTTAAGGTTTTTAAATTTTTTTTGGCTTACTTTTCTACCTAAGAATTGTCATTTTCTTTTCAAAATTCGAACTTGATTGATCTATTTTAGAACCTTTTAAATATTCTCTATGCTGCGCATTATCCGAGTTCAATTTGCCAGATTTTATCTTTAGAATACCACTTTTGGTACCTTTTAAATATCGTTTGAACCAAAAAAGTACTTTTTCATACTCCCTTCTCTATAGTTTACCAAACGCCACGTAGTCTCTGAAGAAATATCAGAGTGATGCTGCAGTTTTTTTTTTTTTCATTTTTTCATTTCGTTGTTTTCTTATTTCACTCCATTAACATTTCGTATCTTCAAATTAGTTTTTTTTCTTTTATTTTCAAAAATTCTTGTTCTTCTGTGTTCTTTTTTTTTTTTTGTTTTTTGTTTTTGGTACTTTTTTTTGTTTTTTTTTTGTTGGTGTCGAAAAGCATGAATCATGCTTATTGGCTGTTTCCACAATTTTTATACAGGAGGAGCACCACTCCATTATTTTTAGTGTGTTCAAATAAAAAAAAAATTAAAGAGAAAAAGCAGAGTCCACAAAAAGTGGATGAATTTCACGGATTGCAGCAGCAGCAGCAGCAACAACAGCGTTTGCCGTGGCTGTTGTTTCAGTTGTCGTTTCAGATGATAATGATGATCCTTTTGTATGTTAATTGCCCTTTAACGACAACAACAACAACCACAACCACACAAACGAGGAGTGAGTGAATATCTCTTTATTGTTTTTGTTTTTTCTTTAAGTATCTCTGCTTCATTTTAAAGATTTTTTTGTTATTTTTTCTCTTTTTTTTAATTTTTTAAAGAAAAAATTCGTTTTTCGGCTGTAGTTCTTTATTAAAAAAAAAAACAAAAAAAAAACAAAATGTGGGGCGTTTTAGCTGCATTATCATGCTGCTACTGATCATTATCCATTCCGTTGCGTATTGTTATATTATTAGAGAGGAAAAGGGCGGTGCATTTGAGCTGTATTTCGTTTTCTTTTTGGAAGAGTTTCTTTTCTTCAATTGAGTCGAAAAAAAAAGCTGCTGAAATATTTTTTTTTTGCCTTCTCTAATATATTTGAAACATTCCAAATTTATTTTCGTTTGATGGAGTGGAAATTAATAAAAAAAAAAAAACAAAAAACCAAAAAAAAAAATAATTTTTTTTTTGGTTTTATGATTTTGAGTTAAAAAATATTTGAAGGTGTTACCCAAAATCAGATAAAACGAAATGAATAAATTTAGAATTTGGAATGAAATTCTTTGATTTTCACAAAATGGCTCCCATTCAAAAGCGTTCTTAATTGTACTATTGAAGCAAGAATATGTAGGTTGTCGCACGAATGTTTGCGTACATGAAAGTAAGCTTAACTAACAGCTATACACTTACCGACTACGGTTATAAATAATTACGAAAAAGAATACCTTGAAACAAAAAGCCTGCTACTTGAACCTGAAATACTGAAATACAAATTCATACTGTCTTACATAGAAAATGTATAATTTACATGCATACATAACTGGTCAGTTCAACCCTTCAGTCAGGATTACAACGTAGCTTTTTACAACACCCATGTTGCGTGTATTAATTTTAAACAAGAAGGAGAAATTTTTCATGTGAATTTTCTTCTATTGCCAGAACTCTGCTGAGAGGAAGTCGCTGAAGAAATGTTTTTTATATTCCATTTTATTGATGTCTGAGGTGGGTTTTGAACCCTGTACTCACGTGTAGTACGCCAATACACTATGCCGACTGCGAAATGTATACATACTGCAGTTGCATCATTGTCAATGGGTATTTCTCTTAAAGACACGACTTTTGCAAATTGTCGATACGATTGTAATTGAGATCGATTGTTAAATAAACGCAACGCATCCATGCGCTCTTTCAAACTTAAAACTATTGACCTATACGGCTCCATATTTATAGCTTCAATCTGCAATCAGTTAACACCATACGATAAAGTTTTTTAATTGTTTTAAGTGTACAGATCTGCTGTGAATATTTTCAAGCTTTGCCTTAACTCGAGCATATGAAATTCCTTTTATTTTGTTAACAACCGCTGTCAAACACCAGGTTAATGGCATTCCTTGTACAAAATTTTATAGTAGTGAATTGAAAGTAGCATGTTTACAGCAAAAGCGTTGCCATATCTGTTAAGAGTCAGAAAATTGAAAAAGGCTTAAAGTTATTAATTTAATGTCGTAGAATTCGACTCATTTCAGCACCGTGGGTCGTATTTGATGAAAGACAATTTCTTCCTCTCGTTTTTAATTAATACCCCTTTGGATAGGGGACATCTCTTGGGTGTTCAATACGAAAGATTGATGATTTTCTAGGAATTTATAAACAAATCTTTTTAAAAATTTCAAAGAAGTACTTGCAAAACAGCAGATTTGTATTTGAGATTCAACAATTCAACATTTAAATTTGTTCTCATTTTCCTTCATTAATAATAGCATATAATGCTGATGCTAATGATGATGTCCACTATGATGTTGATGAAGATAATAGCGATTAAAATATAATGATGAAAACCGTAAAATTTTAGTTCATATTTCTTAAGAATTTTACACTTTATGGCTTCCGGTTTAATATCTTAACCTTATTTTGTTGCGGCTCAATTGTTCAAAAGCCATTTGAGGCTTGTACCTCTACGTTCGTCCTGCTTTATGATTTATACAATCGGTTTTTGGTTTCCTTTTTCTTTTTTTTTTTTTTCTTATAACTTAAGAGGAGTTTTGTATCGATAATTTTCCACTACATTAGTTTACTGTTTTCTTTTCGTTCATTTAATTTCTTGTTGTTTTCATTTGGTCAAATTAGTTAGAAATCTGATGCGGCAAATTAGTCAAAATTTATTTCAAGTGGACCACCACCACATTATTCAACCAAACAAGCCAACCAACCGACATTATTAAAGTACAAAAAAAGAGAGAGAGAGAGAGTGAAAATAAGAAACATCATCACTATAACGAAGATCGTCAGTCACATCACATCACTTCACTTTGTAAACAAACACCACACCGTTCGTATACGTACACATATGTGTCTGAAATCATTTCACCAACTTAACAGTTCGTCAATGCAAAGCATTGTTGCCACTTTTGATTTTCCACTGACATGTCAGACGGCAGTTGTTGACTATACGCTGTTGTAGTATATGCTGTTTAATATGTATTATTGGATATGTTTTATGTATGTTTTAAAGAAATCATATATTGGCGCCTCATTGATTTGTTTCTATTTATGAATACCGTTATGAAAGTAAAAAAAAAAAAATTAGAAAAATTACGGATTTTGTCTTCTCTGAAAAGATTTGTTTGAATTCGTATTTTAAGGATTTCTTTTCTGTTCGCATTTATAATCGCCTTTTGTGAGATGGAACATATGAAGAGAGCGCGTAATGTGTGCTATCCTCCCGAGAGAATTACGTCCTACCTTCGCACACCACATATGTTGTATGTGTTAATTTTGTGCATGAGGGGGCTCTACAATTTTAAAGTCGACTCCGAGCGACAGACTTTTTTGAGAAACTTTTTATGTCACTTTTATTTACTCTCAGAGGTTTCGTCAGAAATCTACTGAGAGGAATTCAGCGAAGAAATATTTGTTCATATTGAGATATCTTGGCTGTCTAATAAGCCAACATACTACCTGTTAGACAATTGCAACTACAAATTCTAGATATTGCTTACGCAATATTTGGACTCGATAATTTTCATAACTTGAAGATGGAATTTCAGCCCTTTGGCTTAGTTTTATCCTTATCGTAGAAAACTGTGAAATGCGACATACTTTCTGATTTGATATTCTTTACTCCTAGGAGAGATTTTCTTTACGTGTAAAATTACGTTGATTTTAGGATTTTCTTATTATTTCTTTGCTTTGTTTCAGATGAAGTCATTCTCTTTTTTGATAAGTTCAACGAATTCACACGTTAATCTGTTTATATGGAAAAGAGAAACAAAATTGACTGTTTTTGCTTGTGTTTTCCATAAGTTCTAGAATAACAGGGTTGCCAACTATCACTGGCGATGAACCTCCTTTATGTCTGCCTCTTTTCAATCTGTGTTCATTATTTATTTTATCCTATGTAAGCGTTAAGAGGATAGTTGGCTTAATGGATCAATTATTGTGAGCTCCTCTCAGAAGTTTCGTAAAATTCCTAAAATTTTCAAACATTTCAATTGGCTATAGAGTGCCACGTGTTCAATAGATACCAGTAACTTCATTACGATGATTTTATCAGATCAAAGGATCTTGACATGCATTCTCATGAAATTATGCCAATCATATTAGAGACTTGAAGTTGGAAAAATCGAGCTTTATAATCCCCTACTTTACACAACCTTTCTTTTCTTACTAGAATTGAGCATCAAACAATACGTAATTAATGTAATTAGAAATGTAGGCTTGTCACTTGGAATGCTTGAAAAAGAATATGTGCGAGATATGACGTCATATGCCGCTTAAAATGTATCAAATGCTGAACTATATTGCCTGGCACAGGATAACCTATATCGAATGAAATGGCCGAAATAGTATGACGTGACCCAATAATATAATTTCGTTATTTGTAATCCAAGTTTAGATGGTACTGTTTTGAACTAAGCTTGCTTGAATTTCTTCAATTGAGTAAGACATTGTGACGTCTTGGTTGTTGTATTAATTTATTTATATTCATTGTTGTTGTACACCTATTACTGTCGATGTTTCTTTTGTTTTTTTGGTGCATAACTTTTTGTAAGACTTTAAGTCGTCGTCGTCATCATCACCACCAGCAGCAGTGGTTTGTAGATTTCCTTTAAGTCTTAAAAAAAATTTAATTTTTTTTTTATCTTTTTTTCTTTTTGTTGAAATTGGTCTTTTTTTTTTTGGTTTTTTATTTGTCTGTTGTTATTTATGTATGTATGACTGTGTTGTTGTTGTTGTTGTTGTGCTTAAAGGCCATTAGCGCAAAAAGTAGGTGGAGTTGCAGCCGCAACGGCTGTATTGTATTGTTATTCTGGCCATTATAATGTTTTTTCTTTTTGTTTGTTTATTTTTTTGCTTGGTTGTTGTTGTTTTTTCTGTTTTTTATCTTATTTTACTCACAACAAAAAAAAAAAAAAAAAAAAAAAAAAAGAATTCAAAATTGACCAGCCTTTAAGACGTCGTTGTCGTTGCTTTGTGTAAATCTGAGACTGAGACTCAGACTCAGAGTGAGTCTTTGTTTGTTTTACGTTTTTAAACTTTACGGCAGCTAATGTGGCGTCTCTTTTGGAGCCCAGGTATTGTATTTTACTAGAAAGAATACTTTTTTTTTCGTACAGAAAACAAAAGGAAAAACAACAAACACAGATCTTCCTTCCATTTAACAGCCAACAATTTCTGTTTTTTTTTTTTAGTTTTTCTTTTTCATTCTGTTTTTGTATGTTTTTTTTTCTCTCTCATTTTTATGCCATTTTTTCCTTTTTCCCTTTTTTCTTTTATTTTGTTTTTGTTTTATTACTTGATCTTGATGAATTTTTTTGTTTTAATGCCTTGAATATATACGTACGTTTGTATGTAATTGTAGTTTCTGTTGTTTTATGGCATGTATTGGCCTGGTTTATGAGATTCGTTTTTTTTTTTTTTTTGATATGCTCCTCTCTATATGTATACATAGGCGTGTGTGTGTTTGTAAATTATTTTTGTATAATTTTCCCTTGATTGATCGTCATTTTGTCTGCCTGTACTTTTTGATAAACCAGACATTTAGTCTTTAGAAATCATGAAAATTACAATCTTTTTGTTTTTAAGCTTAACATTCTTCTTCTCTTTCCTCTTTTTTTTTTTTTTTTTTTTTGTTCTGTTGAGATTTTGTAATGCGTTGGTAATTTATGACTTATGGAAAGTAAGTCGCATTTTAAATTCTGTGACATTTTTTAAGGTCCCCACGAATTTAAATATCCCTTACAGTTAGCAGTTAAAGCTCCACTCGTACTCAAAGGCATCGATTCAATATTATTTTTGCAGCTTGTGTAGCAGGTTTTAGAATCACAGGGTTGCCTAGAAAGATCTTTCTCTGACAAAATGTAATGCGTTATTGTACTGATTCGTTTCCATATGTACTCAATTGATACATGATCTCATCTAAAGGAATATAAATTTAAAGAAATAATCAGAATTCAGTGTGAATCGATACCTCCAATAACGCTTTTAAGCACAAAGCGTTTGTGGCACACTACGTACAAATGATTTAGGCATCCTAGTAAATGTACTACATTAGAAATCCAAATAGGTGTACATAACAATTTTGTATTGCCTGTACATACATACATAACTGGTCATTACAAACTTTCAATCAGAATTGCAACATGGTTTCTATTGCTATGTCCAGAAAGAAATTTTTCCATTCGTCATTACCTTTAATGCAAAAAGATCCCTTGTTGTGGCATCCCCTGCTGGCAATGCCATTATAAATGTCCAGTCTGTACGGAAAATGCAACGGTCATTGCCCCAGTGATTCTAGTTTAGGGTTACTACTACGTAACCAACTTCTTCTCAAGGATCAGAGAGCATGTCAGGTTCGTCAATATTCATTTAAGATTACAGTTATAAAAAAAATACCTTTAAAATATTGTCACTACTCGAATAAGTATTGTGGCATCCACCAAGGTTGAGCGGGTCGCCAGAGTTGAAGTAGCTGCAATCAGAGTAGGATGCAGACTACCTCACCCTTAAACAATGGCGATTGGTAATATTGGAAGGAACCATTTTGTTCTAGTGAACATTAGCTTTTTAAATACAAAATTTTAGTTTTCTCAGTTACAAACTCTATGTGCTGCAAACACATGCATCGTGTAGGGCTTTCAATAAAAAATTCTTTAAGCCAAGATATACATACGATTAAAGGAATGTTGGTATAGGGATGGATGGATGGATGGATGGTTGGTTGGTAAGCTCTTAAAGGCCCTTCATTTTTTTCTTTTAAGCATCTGTATATGTATTGGTATTACAACAAAACGACGAAGAAAAGCATAAAAAAAAAGAAAATGAAACGAAATTAAAACGTGATGTTGTAAAGCTCGTTTTGTGTTGGCCTAAGCTAAGCTAAGCTATGCTAAGGTCTTAATGGTTATAAAATTGCCTGGCGCTTACAGAAACAGGTGTGTGTGTGTGTATTTGTTGTTAAGTTTGTAAAAATTTATTTAATTTATTTGTTGTTTTTTTGTTTTGATTTTATTGTTGTCGTTGTTGTTAATTGCTGGATTCAACATTCTTTTGGTTGTAACAATAAAATCGTGACTTTTCGATTTGAATTTTTAATTTCAGTCTGGTTTTTCTTTCTTACTTTTTTTGTTTGTTTATTTTTTTTTTTTTTTTTTTGGTAGTTCTTAAGGAATTAAATATTTTTGAAGACATTAATACAGAAAGTGACAAAGAAAAAAAAAATTTTTTTGTTCTTTTGCTTTTTTTTTTTTTTTTTTTTTTGTTGTGACTTTTTCCCTTCTTAACAAATACCAAAAATTCCGAAGAATTTTTAACCAATAAAATAAAAGAATGCAGGCCTTGCCTGCATCTTGTTAGCCTAAGTAAAACATTCTTTTGCCTTTGGCTCCACAAATACTCTGCTTTCGAGTTTAAAGGTTTTAAATGTGATCTTGAAGCCCGTAACGACGTAGGATGTATTCGTTGAGTGGTGTTGAATGTGGGGAAATTGTATATGTAAGCGCGTGCGTGTATGCGTCTGTGTGTGTTTATTTTATATCCCCTTTTTTCAATTTGCTGCTGATCGATGGTTTGACCATTGTTTCCACCTTGTTAAGGTAACTTACTTTTAAAATTTTTTTTTTTGTTTTCTTAATTTTTTCTTTTTGATTTTTTGTTTCGTTACAATTTTTTGTTTTTTTTTTCTGTTTTAGTCATAAGTCCAGTCCATTATTTTCTCTCTCTCTCTCTCTCTCTCTCTCTTCGTATACTTTAGTTCACGCGGGTGGTCGTTGATTGTCTGTCCGTCCGTCTTGCCATCCATCCATATACACATACATATATATTGTATGTGTCCGTCTGTGTGTATATAATTTCATTATTTTGTTTCCCTATTTGCTGCCTGCTTTCTCGTTCAACATCTCGTTGAGTTGCTCGTTTTGCTTGTATTTGTATTTGAAAAAGAAGAAAAAAAGTTTCTTTCCAGTCAGACAGTTCGGTTCTGTGTATTGCTCTTGTCATTTTTTTTTTTTTAATTTCTTTTGTAATTTTTTTTTGCTTTTCAGCTTTGTTTCATATTGAACTTGGCATTGAAGTTTTCAGCCATTGAGTAGCCGTTTTTTTTTTTGTATTAAAGTGTGGGTTTTTTTCTTCTGGTCTTTTATAGAATTGGTTAAGATTTTAAAAACAAATTTGCGCAAAAATTTTATTATCTATGAAATAATGTTAGGTGTAGTAAATAGGAAATTTATATCTTACAGTTACACAATCTGACATTGGAAAAATCCTATCATCTGCGTGATATTATTAAGCCAACTGGCAGTAGTGCTAGTAATCCATATTTGAAGTAATGAGTCGCTTAAAGCTAGGCTACCCAAGAATCGTGCATAAAACCAATCTAAAATTTTTATGAATTTGACGATCGTTCCGACATAAATTCATGATGGTTCTTTTAGAGGATCGAAAATAGGAGAAATGTGCATCATGCCGGATACGGACACTGGCAATTAAAGTAAACAATTCTCTAGTGTTCCAGGATCGTTTCGCAATGACCCGTGAGTATGATAAACGTCCCTAGCTATACATACATACTTAATTGGTCATTAAACCTCTTCAGTCAGGACAACTAATTGTGTGTGTGTTAATTTGATAAATAAGTGATGGGGCCTACAGTTTAAAGTCGACTTCGAACTCTTTCATGGCAATTTTATTTACTCTCAGAGCTTTTGCCAGAAATCTGCTGAGGGGAAGTCTTTGAAGAAATATTTGTTCATATTTCGTTTTGTTGAAGATGTTTGACCTGGGGTTTGAACCTACCTACCTACCTCCCTACTAGACTACGGTGATTTCAACCCACTTTAGTTGAGTCGAACGCCTGTAATTTTTTCAAAAAAAAAAAAAATAAGATTCTTCCTCAGTTCGGTATACTTTTAAAACTTTGGCAGGTAAAACCAGAAGGAGTTGTGGAGCATCGTGATCAGACGATTTATTGGACAGACTTCGGCCTTTGTTCAGTATCTCCTAGCACGTTGCCTTGGTAAACTTCAAGACTCTGTTAGGCGTCAGTAACGATAACTCCCTGAAAATTACTTGGTAAATACCTGGTGTTTCCTAGTAAGATATATTAATGGCGCACACGTTCCAAATATTTATTCGCCTAATCACAGAGTTGCTACTATTTTTTGATGCCCAAACGCATGACACAAAATTTAATTTCTCTCTTCCTACACCACCGATATGTTCGGGCCTTATTAGGCCATATAAGCTATACTTTTCGCAATCTAATATGCATTCTAATACTGAGAATCCATCTCCAGTTAACGTCGTAGAAGTTGAGTGTTCACATCTCGATCTAACTCCCAGATAGTTTTGCCAAGTTCCGTCCTCTGAATTTCGTGTTCAAGTTGATTTGTGGTCAATTTTCAAATTTCGTTTAAAAGCTACTCATGGATTTCCCTCTGCTACGAACCTGTTTACTATAGAATGAACACTCTAATTGCATGAGAAACAAATTCATTTGCCGCTTGGCTGTCCAAGAAGATGGAAATTGTGTTAGTTAGACGTCCCTTACTCATATTAGTTGCGCAGCATAATTTATTTTTTTGTATCATCAGGAGCGCGATTCTCTGATTCCCAAGTTTATAATCATCTCCATAGGCTATCGGAAAACTGTACATGCCAGAGGACTAGTCTTTTTACTAGGAATTATAGTGTGAAATCTCTTATGGAGTCTACATCCTGCATAGACTTTTTACAGAGCTTCACATGTCCGAGAACAAGTCTTTCTACTTGGATTTCTTGTGAGAAATCCCTTATGAAGTCTACATTCTGACGAAGTACAAGTCAATTTTATGTAGATCCTGTGGAGCCGCAAATAAGATAGAAGCTTGCCAACAGGTATTAGCGTAGCAGAGTTGTAAGGTTGTGTTTTGGTTTTGAAATTGTAACGGTTTTATGCCTGTGCATAAGAGACTTTACAAATACCCGCAGCAATAGTCTTGTGGACGTCAAAAGGAATGTAGTTGATGGTCAGTAAACTATTTGACTAACTGTCTCCTAACGAAAGTGAACAACTTTTCCTTTTTTATTATAAAATACTTAGCGATTGTTAATGATTTATTGCAAAATAAATTTGAGTTTTAAAACTTTAATGGTTACCAACCAATACTTCATATACTGCACTTAAGGTAGAATATTGTTGCATTTCATTTGCAAAACCTCATTTGCAAATTCTAACATTTGCTTTGAAAACGAAATAAATTTTTTTTTTCTAAAAATTTAATCTGCCTGCCAACCACCCACTTGCATTGAGAAACACTTCAAGTGATAGAATTTACGATGCTGTTGCTGTTGCATTTCCTGCAGCAAAACGGTTATTTAAGCGGTAATATCTGGTATATTTACGGTTTATATTCGATCAAGAATGGAGAATGACAATTACAGTAGAAATCGACAACAACAATAGAAAATATTTCAAATAAAATACAAAAACAATAAAAATCTTTAATTTACCATAACAAATCGATATGAAAAATACAAAGAGACAGACAGAGAGTGAGAGAGTGAGAGAGAGAGAAGAAAATAAAACAATTGCTACTTAAAATATTACGCAAAATAAGTACGATGCAACAACAATAAAAACATAAACAAAAATTTGCTTGTATTGCATATATACATACACACGTACACACATACGTTCCAACTTTGAAATTCAATAACCAAAATCACTCAACAGGTATTGAAAACAGAACAAGGAAAACAATACAAGAAAAAAATTAACATTTTTTTTTCTCATTTAAGAAGTGAAATTGAGCATAAAACGTTATGAACTCTCTACTCATTATCATACACAAGCATAAGCAAACAAAAGAGCATTAGATTTTCTTTAAGAGTATACGAGTATGTACGTGAAAGAGTATTGAAATTTTTAAAGAGTATTTGAAATAATAATTTTGTTGTTTTTTTTATTTTGTTTGTTATTTTTTTTTCTTTACAACAAACATAATGTAAATGTTGTTTGTTATATGTGTTGCTGTTGCTGTTGCTGTTGTCGTTGTCGACAATGATGATGTTGATGATTTTGCTGAAGAAGCCTAAGAAAACATGTGTAACTTGAACTGACACACAGAGACACCAAACTAAGACACCAAAACAGTTGGCGCTAATTCGCTGCCATTCTTAGCGCCGCTTTGTAATAAAGATCTCTTCCCTATTTTTGTCTGGCATTTTTTGTTTTCTTTTCTTCATCTTAGTGTATGTGTGTGAACACATGTATGTGGGAGATATTTTTTTTTTATCATTTCTTTAGAGTGCTACAAGCTAAAGAAAATCCTTTAAAATTGTTATATTGCAAGAGAATTACGAATATTCATGACTTAATTGAATCAATCAAATCAATAATTGTTTTAATGAATTATTTTTAATATCATACAATACAGTGTGTGTCATAATTGTGTACTGAGGTTTTATTAATGTTACTCACTGTAATTTTTTTTCTTCAAATATTGTAGAATTTCATAGGCGGGACAATTACATACGATTTTTTTTAAATAATTAAATGGCAAAGAAAATATTTCCTTATGTGCCTAAACCAATGTTTTATGTGCTGTTTCTATAAGCCAAACGTTTTCAGGCCTAAGTTTTCCAAAAATACTGGCGTTGGTTCCCTGTTTCTTGAATTACCAGTTAGTTCTGCTCTGTAATTGCCTAACGAATTTTGAAATGAAGCTTTATGGAGTGCTAAGCATAACAAGCCACATCATAAAAAAAACCACCAGAGAATATTAGTTTAAAGGTCATCGAAATGCTGAAAGACTGGTATACCTAAGGAGAATTCGAACTAGCGGCTGGTGGGATTTTAGAAATAAAGATTGCAGTGAATGATTTTCTTTCTATTTGGTTTGTGTGTAGCAATTTGTTCAGTATAAAATGAAACATTAGTGACATGTGACGAAGAATATTATCGGAATTACTGCAGTACGAGGATATATAAATCTGCAGCGACGGAACTTATTTTTGGCTTTAAAAGTGTGCCAAGCTAGAGACAATTCATGTGGCAAAAGATACACTCTTTCGTGCTGCTTTTTGATAGGCGAAATCATCGAACTGTCCATTTCCAAGAACTAAGTACCAACAAGGAACAATTTGTCCTCATTGGTGTTATTGAGGTATCAACACGATGATTTTAATGATTTAAAGATGATGATACTAGTCGTATGGCAACGAGTTAGTCACAATTTCTTTCATTTCAAAATTTCCTTCCCTGTAGCAAATTTTCTGTGCTTATTTTTTTTGTAAATTTTCAAGACCCTAACCTGCAGAAAAAAATCACCCGCTATCTACATACATATAGGTGTAGGTGTTTATTCCGAATTTTTCTTAAACCAAAGTCATCCTTTCAGAGTTTCTGGTGCTATGTATTACGACGGAATAAGAGTCTAAATTATAGGCTATGAGTAGCCTTTACATACGTATTCAATTATTTCAGAATGTATATTTTAAATGCAACATTCAAGCGAGTCTGTTTTATTATTAAAATATCACACTTTGGTTTTGGTACTTATTTAAGTACCTATTCTGTGGATGAGGTACCAAAAAAAAAAATAATAATAATTCTTTAAGTCAAGTTCAATTAAAAGTACAACAAAATAATTTCATTTGGTACCTTAAACAAACTAAAAGTGTACCTACAGCAACAAACAGACATCTGAGACGACGTTGTCGACAATAACGTTGTTTGCATTGACTACGACAGACAACAGCCAACCATCGCATGCCCCGACTTGTCTGAAATGTTTTTGCATTTTGTGCTCTCCTTCAACCCTCTCTCTCTCTCTCTCTCGCTCGCTCGCTCGCTCACTCTCTCACGCTCTTCTTAAGCATGCTTGTGCTTGTTTTTTGTTTTTGTTTTTTAAGTTTTTTTTTTGTTTTTGTTTTGCTTTTGGTTTTTATTAAATTTTTGTATTTTTAAATTTCGTTTCGTTATGAAAATACCGACACCAAGTTCGCCGACGACTACGATGACTACGACGATCAATAGATCGAACCACAACAGCGTTGCTTTTTTGTATCATAATCTTATTTGTTGTTGTTGTTGTCATTGTAGTAGTTGTTGCTGCTGGTATGAGATTGTATGGTTGGTTGGTTGTATTGGAATTTTTGTGTAGCCAGTGTATCTGATAATTTTTTCGAACTGGGATTATTTGAATCAGGTAGACAATGAGGCGTTAGTCGATCTGCGGCAATGAACGAGTTTAAAACTATTTTCAATTCAATAATTAAAAAACAAAAAAAAGAACTCTTTTTAATATGTTTTTTTTTTTCTTCTATAATTTCTTGTTGTTTCTTTTGTTATTTCAATTAATAAATTTTTTTCCAATTGAGTGTAAAATTATACAAAAACAAATACAACAAAAACAAAACAAAAAAAAAAATGTTTAAATTATTGAATTAAAAAACTTTAATTAATAAAAAAATAAAATAACAGAGTCTCAAATAAAGAGAAGAGAGCAAGAGAATTAAAATCAAACAAACAACAACAAAAATTAAAAAACTTATGGAAATATCATTAAAAAGCGGGTAATTTAAATAAAAACTAGTGTGATTTAGAATAAAAATAAAACAAATTGTTTATATAGTGAGTGTTACAATAAGACAAGACAAGACAAGAGGAAAAAAGGCATTGTTTTACAAATTATTTAATCGAAACCATTGCTGTAGGTAGATGAAGAAAATAAAAAATTAATTTAAAAAAAAATAAACAATATGAGGTGGAGTGAATATTTTAAAACAATAATGAACTCTAAGGATGTAATTTCTTTTTGTTTAAGTTTAGTTTTGTTCTTAAAGTTTAATCATTAAGTAAAACCAAACAATGTAAGCAAAGTGTTACAATGTTAATATTTTTCTAAAACATAACACAGTGAAATTCTGAAAAAACCAACTTGCAATTGTGTAGTAAAAATATAAAGATTTTTGAAAATATTATTGTAAAGTTTAAATTAATTTTTTTAAATAAAATTTTTTTACTGGTTTTCTTTAGTTTCTGGTGTAAGAAAAAAAAAAAGAAAACTTTTGTGACTTTTACTGAATTCGATTGAATTTTTCAAAAGAAAATGATTTTTACATGTTTTCAGAACAATAATGGTGAATAAATTTTATTGTGGGATTTCAATACAATTTTTTTTCTTAAATTTGAAATTTTAAAATTACAAGAAATATGCCGAAAATTTTAATTATACGTTCTTTATTTTTTTGATATTTAAATGAAACTAAAATTTTGAAACACACACAATTACTGACAAATTCTATTGCCTTGTTAATTGAATTCGAGTTTAATTTAAAAAAGAAAACAATCAAAAAAAATCCAAATCTTTTGTTGAAAATTGTAAAGAAGAAAGTTTAAAATTGCGACGATTATTGCTTTAAATTTTTGTGAAAATAAACTTCAATGATAGCTCTTTTAGTATTTTAGTTTAAATTATAAATGTTTACATCAATGTATCGAGCTCTTTTCGATAGTTTGTTTCATAAAATTGCCAAAGAAAACCTTGTAGGCCTAAAAAGGGTAATTTAAAAAAATTAATATTTGCAGAAGTGAAAGAATTTTTTTTGTTTGGGATGATAAGTATAAACCTTCAGTTCAGCTTTTCACTCATAATTGCTGCAATCTACAGTTATTTTATTTAGGTTTCCTTTCTATGTAGATGTCGAACCTGGAGTTGAGGCAAGGTCTAATAAGCCAACACACTACCTACTAGACTACAGCGACATTATTCTATTTCATGTATATACTGCCGCGGCTAAACGGTGGGTGGATTTAAGTTTGGTTTAATTTTCTCATCAGTTCACAGTTCATAAGGTCTAGAGCATGTATTGCAAAATATATCTTGGCGATTAGTTTGCTAACCGTGAGATTAATCACTTTTCAAATTCAAATTCGCTTTTCATTAGATTCATAGAATTGTGGTCGGTCTGATTACTCTTAGTGGAAGAGGTAGAGGTAAATAGTTCGGGTAAAAAATATATTCACGAATTGAAATTTCCATAAAATGATCGTAATCTCAAATGAACGTGGCAATTTAGCGTTGTGTGCAATTTGCGTAAATTAGAAATTAAGAAAGTAATATCGTTTGATCGTAAGTAAATGGTTTGT
The DNA here is from genome assembly GCA_005959815.1 of Sarcophaga bullata. NCBI lineage: Eukaryota > Metazoa > Arthropoda > Insecta > Diptera > Sarcophagidae > Sarcophaga > Sarcophaga bullata. The sequence goes on from QOCX01000009.1 coordinate 1,029,223, forward strand.
TATACTTTTTTTCTTTGAGTTTTCAACAGGTGCTTTACAGGGCACCTTAATGGTATCTGAATTCTTCTACAATTGTAAGCACATATGTGCAGGAATGTTAGCATCACTTTGGGTAGTATTTTTTAAGATTTTTAAATACGTTTTCAGGATTTATTTTGTTTTTGATGTGTTTATCATCATTAATGCTTAACGTAGGTTTATTTTCTCTCACCGTTGGTTGCACCTTCTAGTCTATAAATGCACATTTTTGCATAATAACGAGTATGCTAGTCATTGAAGAAGGTTTTCGAAACAAAGTTAAAAAGTTAAAGGGGGGCACAGAAAAGGGTGAATTAATCCAACAGCATTGATTCATTGAGTCATCGTCGCAATATGGCTTGTGTTTCACTATTCTATCGATACTACAAGGGATTTCGTTTGAGTGAAATAAGGACATTTGTTTCCGAGGATCATGTATTCGATTGGCCGGTGGATCACAGACAAAATTTGTTCTTTAGCCGGGGCTATTCGTATGTGGAACTGCCGTCCTGCAGAGGTCTTTCCTGTCCACAAATACCACTCCCTCCTTCCTCTTTCCCATAACATATTTTCCTAATTCCAATACAATAAACTGTAAAACAAGTAAGGACCATCCCCCGAGTGTTTTGATCGCACAATATGATTTTTTTTTTCTTTTTTTTTCTTTTTTTTTTTTTATTAAAAAAATATTCTTAAGAAATTTGTTTTAAAAATGTTTTTTTTTAATGTTTTTATTACTAAATTTAATATTTTTTTGCAAATTTTTATTCCTTAAGTAATTATGAAACGTATTTCGAATGATTTTTTAAATGAATTTAAAATAATTTTTTTTGTTTTTATTTGCTTGTTCTCATTGCAGATATTTTCATAATAATTATGCCGATTATAAATCAATTGCAAATAAAAATTTCTAAAAGTACTTGTGGCAATACTCTTAACTATAGATGCGATTTGTATGCAACTGCAACAAATATAGCAGCAACAACAACGACAACTATAGAAAGCAGCCAAAAAAAATTCATAAGAAACATCAACAACGCAACAAACATAATCATCAAGAACAACAACAACAACAACAACAACAACAACAACAGAATCAAAGAAAAACATTTTTATTGAAAATAAAAATCTACAAGAATCATAAAAGAAATTTCCAAAAACAAATCAAACTTAAGGAAAATGATAAATCAAGCAGAATAAAGAGAAATAAAAATTTCATTTATTTCATATACAACTACAAGAGAAAAGTAAAGAAAAGAAAAGAAAAGTAGGAGAGAAAACAAAGCAAAAAAGCAAAAAAGAAAAGGTTCTGTTTTTGACGACTGAATAAATAAAAATAAAGTATATAATCAGTGTGTGATTAAATATTTAATTAAAATCAATAACGGAAGTAATCAGTCTAATCAGTCTTGTCTTCAATAAAGTTTTCTGTTTAAAGAAGAATCAAAACAAAAAAAAAAGGAAGAAAAATACCAAAAAAAAAGGTGTTTGAATAGAAAAAAAAAGAGAAAGAGAAATCCTTTTAAAATAAAACAAATAAAAATAAAAAAATCGAAATAAAAATTATTAATTAATTTATAACTGCATGGTATGTAAATAAAGTGTGTGATTTATTTTGTTTGAACGTCTTCTTCGGCTAGAAACATAATTATTAACGTAACGTAACGTTCGTTCTGGTTAAAGATCGTTAGGAAAAACGATCATATTTGTTGCCATCGTTATTGTCATAATCATCATTATCATCGTTATCATCATCATCATCAAACTCAATACAATTATTGTTCATTGTGATCGTCATTATTAACGTTTGTGTAACCAAAAACTTTTAAAGACTGAGGTGAGTGAATGTGCATAAAACTGTGTTGTATTAAATTTTTTTTTTTTAATTTTTTATTATTTTAAATATTTATTTGTTTTTATTTTATTGTTTTGTTTTTGTTTTATCATATTTTATTAGTAATTTGATATTTTTTCTGTTTAAATCAGCATTGTTATTAAATTTTTTTTCCTTTCTTTAAAAAAATTTTTGTTTTTATTGTTATTTTTTTTCTTCTTTGTTGTTTTATTTTTGTTAATAATACAATATAAAACATATGTAGCAAACGATATTGGGTCATATTTTATTATGTTTAAATATTGTATCGTAAGGAAGGGAAAATTTTTTTGAATGTTTTTTTCTTCGTGTTGTATTTTTCTCTTTTTTTTCGTAATTTTATTTCATTAGACGACACTTGTGTTATTTTATCCGCATATTTTTAGCTTGTCAATATAATTTTTAATTTAAATTTAATAAGGAATTTAAATTGTCATTGATTTATAATTTAAATTTTTTTTTTTACTTTGGTTTATGTGGTAACAGTGGCTTATAAAAGTAAAAGTAGCAGTATTCCAGTGCTTACTTGAAAAAAATTAAAAAAAAAATCTTTTAGCAACCTTCTCTAAGCAATCTTCTAGCAAAATCCTTACATAATTGGTCATTACAACCCATTAGTCAGTATTACGACCTAGCTTCTCACATCATTTATGCTGTGTGTGTTAATTTTATACATCGGTGGCGGGTGCTACAATTTAAAGCCGTCTCCGAACGACAGATTTTTGATAAACATTTCATGGCAATTTTATTTGCTCTCAGAATCTAGCGTCTAATAAGTCAACACACAACCTACTAGAATCTTCCACTTCTCCTCTTCTTCATATACACTTATCAATAAATCTATGGTATATAGTGGGTGAGGTCGCATTTCATAGCCTAATTCATGAACTGAACCTCCCTTTTAGTCATGTCGCTATTTTGTTCACATCCGACACATTTTCTAGATGCAAAGATTTATCAAATGAAGCATATTTTTAAAATTTTTACAAGTGTCCGCCAACTGATAGGTGGTGCCTATTGCCAGGAAAAAAGTAAAAATTTAAAAAATTTCAAACTTAAAGGTTGGGTCAATCTTGTGTTAACCAGACATAATTAAAATTGGATGCGTTACATACGCTCCAACATAATGTTGCTATGCGCACTTCAACACTAAGCAAAGCTCAGATTAGCTACAAAGTACTGCTTACATTTTTCAAATGCATTCGCTCAAGCCTACTAGGTAGTGTGGTGGCTTCTTTAGACGTAAGGCCACGGTTCAAATCCCAGGTCGGACATCAAAAGGAAATTTTGAAAAAAAAAATATTTCTTCGGCGACTTTCTCTCTGCAGATTTATGACAAAAACTCTGGGGGTAAAATAAAATTGCCATGAAAAGTTTCTCAAAAATCTGTCGCTCTGAGTCGACTTTAAACTGTAGGTCTAAGCCACTCATGTTGTTATACTGATTGAAGGGTTGTAATGAACAATTACGTTATGTATGTCTGTTCGCTCAAGATGTTTCACATTGAGAGTGATGCTTTTAGGCAGTCTGTGATACGAGGCAGTTTGTTAAGGGGTTCTTTGCTAAATATGTTATATTTCTAGTTGCCTACAAAGCATTCATTTCATAGTCTTGGTAGACGGAAAGGGGCAAAAAGTGTGCATAGAAAAGGGTTTAGTAATAAAGTTTCAACGTAAAAAAGTTTTGAAATCACTGAAAACAAAACCTAGAATGTTAGTTTACTTGTGTTACATACTGTATTATAAATCACTTCTTAATTTCAAACAAATGTTGCAATCCTGTATTATCAGCAGTTTTTTTCTTTGGTTTTTGGTTTTTGTTTAATGAAAAACATTTTGAAAATCATTTTGTTTAAATCATTATCACATGACTGATGTATTACACTGTATTTCAAACATAAATTATTTTTTTTTTGTTATTTTTTGGTGATATTATACACCTGCTTAATTACTTACCAGCAAATTACCTTAATTAAGCTAAACCTACTTAAGATACTAAAGAAAAAGCGATAAAAAAATGTTTTCAACTGCAGAGTGAGATTCAAATTACTTAAAACACTTGTCAGTTTGAAATTTAAATAAATTTAAAACAAAAACGGCAGCATGTATCTTCATACTTCTGTAAGAGAAACAGTATTTGTGAAGAGAATATAAAAAAATATTTTAAAAATTCCTTACTTATGATAAGAAGCCATAGGCCTATTAACATCTTATCTTAAATAGGCAAAGAAAAAATTTTTAAAATTCTTTAACAGAAGAAGAAAATAGTCAACAGAACAATAAAATAAAAAGAGAGACTTTGCTTTGCCATTGTCTTTTAAGTTAAAAATTTTAAAGAATTTGTACAAGGAAAATTTATCACTTGGCAATTATAATTTTATTATACCATCATAGCATACATACCCCCTCTTAAGAGGCACTCACTCAAAGAAAATTCAATTTTAGTTTAAAACCCACAAAAATAAATTAAAAAGAAGAATCAATATTTGTTTGTTTTTAAACCGATTGTCACAAAGAAAATTAAATTTTTAAGTGAAACGATTTTATTTGTTATAAATTTTATATCCGTTTGTGTCCGCCCCTGCTTCCCCATAAATACTGCAGCTATTTAAGCATTTAGTTGAGCATTTTAAAAATAATTTCCCTTGATTGACAATGAAATAAAAATTTTGACGTTGACGTTGATGTTTTACTTTACAGAAAAAAAATACATTTTTTTCCGATAAATTGTAATAAATTTACTTAAAATCGATAAAAAAAAAATCGTATTACAAGAGCCGAAATGAAAAATGCCGAAGAAATATTTTTTTTTTTGGTTTTTTTGAAGATCATTTAAACAATGGAAATTAATTTAAGTAGGAAACCACTTAAAAATATTTAATAGTTTAATAAGTGTACATGCTTTATGGAAAAACTAATAAAAATGTCAGTTCTTTAAAGGTACTAAATCATGAAATACGATTTAAAAAAATATCTAATGAAACTCATAATCAAATCAACTTAAATAAAAAAAAAACAGTCTCGGTATCCAAATGATTTAAGGTAATCTGAGGTTGTTCTCCCTGAAAAGAACCTTTCCTAGATAAAATTTTTTAAAAAGCCTTGAGCAGTTTAAACGATACAGTTGAGGAGCCTAATCATTAAAATACAATTGTTTAAAAAGTGGTGTTCTTATTGGTGCCAAATCTTCTTTCATTTAGGCCTTTTCGTTCAGTTATTAAACAGAAAATAAACCCCCAGTGATAAATCCAAAAGATGGGTGTTCCAAACTCATTGACCCTTGCTATGGGAAATTATGTTTTCTACAAGAAGTTTTTGTTTGCCATATGCGACCGTGTTGTCTTTATTTAAATCATCATTTATTCAAATCATCAATGGCAGAGTATTCATAAGAGACTGTACTGCTTTACTGAAGACATTTAGTGTCGATTATAATGTCTGCATTCGGAAAAATGGTCTAAAAATCTGCGTTAGCTTTATTTGGCTTCGATTGGTCCGGTAAACACATACTTTAGGCTGCTATTCGGTTTTTGCTGTATTGTGGCGAATCTACGTTCCATACGCGGTGAAAAATGTCATCATTAACACCCCCTCGAGTTTATTGCTTATAAAATGAAGCAAGCGAATATATCGTTTGTAATGTTATAAACACAATAAACGCAACACAGGAAACACAGCAATCTCTCACAAATGGAAAACGTGGGTGCATATGTGATTATTTAAAAGGCAACGCAACAACAAGACAATCATTGCTTCTTATTTGGTCATTATAATTCTTTTAGCAATTATTACTACCTAGCTTCTCACATCACCCATGTTATGTGTCTTAATTTTATACATAAGTGGAGGAATTGACAGTTTATCGTTGGCTCCGAACGACAGATTTGAGAAACTTTTCAATACAGAAGTTTGCCGAGAATTATTTTTTCATGTTTCGTTTTGTTCAAGTTGTTTCAACTGGGATTTTTTTACCACGGCCTCTAATCAAAGTACTACCTGCTAGATTACAGCGGCTTGTAACAATATGAGTTTATGTTTCCCTTGTTCTAAATTCAATGAAACCGTAATGATAACTTATTTGCCTTTCTACGAACTTGAATCTGATTTGCATGGCCATTATAAGTTGGCCATTAAAAATTTTTGTACAACTTTAAAGGTTTCAACTATCCAAACTCTAGCAAATTTACAAAAAATCAAAAATTTCTTTATAATACAGGCAGGTTTAAGCAACTGTAGCGCTTTGGCTAGGTAGTTAACAGTAAAATAGGTGGGGGCGGATTGTAAGTTCAATTAAATCAAATGACTTTTGTATATTGATTATAGCGTTTAAATTATGTTTGTTTTTATGTGGACTTTCAATACTGAACATTGTATTTTTCCTATCTTGTGGAAAAATTCACGATTTTATGCAATTCATCTGTTGAATGCATATGACATTCATAGATTTTATAGTTTTACAACTCTGCCTACAAATCAATCAGTGCAAAGCATAGTGCTAGTGATGGTAATCATCAAAGGTAATCGAGCCAAAGTAAATGTTTATTTATGGTGTATGTATATGTGTGTTTGTGTGTGTGTGTGTATTAAAACCATTAGTAATGGTAGTCAAAAAAAAAGTAATACATTTACTGAGTATCTCTATCGAAACGAGAGACTATATCCCTACTTGTCTTGTCTTATCCATTAGAGAGTACCAACGGCAGCAAGTTGCTTAAGATGTAATGAATGTTTCTAAAATTTTCTTCTCTTTTTTTTTGTACACTTTTTTAGTTTTTGTCGAAAATCTACGATTATTGAAAGAAGCAACCAACATCAACGCATATTGATTGAGGTAAACAAATATCGAAAAACACAACAAATTACATGTTGTTTTTCACATAAAGATTAAAATCTATTTTTCTTATCACTGCACACAACAACGCTAACGACAACGCTAACAACAACGCTGACGACGAGAACGACAACGACAACGCACGTTACATATTCTAATTGTGTTAGACATAGATTGTTACATTACCACTCATATGATAACAATAGTGTTTCTGCTACTTTTACAACAACAACTGCTGCTGACAATTTCAAACAAGAGTTACAAGAGTTTTTTTTTTCTATTTCATTCTCTTTTTTTTTTATTTGTTTTTTGTGAAATAACAACAACAACAACAATCTGAACCAAATGAAGAAGAAAAAAGAGACAAACCCTGTACAAGATTTTTGTTTTGTGGTTTGTTTTTAGTCATACCGCATGTGTTTAAGGGGAAAACAAATTTTCAAAAACCAAAACCAAAATGTATGACAAACAAAACCAAATATTGTAGTTTTAGAAGCATTTGAAAAATTTTTTTATATATTGAATGGATAAAAAAGGTCAAAAAAAGTCGTTGGTATCCTGATTATCCAATTCTGGCCAAAAGAAATTCACAATAATTGACCATTGGCATTGATAGTCGAGTCAAAGTCTTGCTCTAAGATCTATGGACCAATAACATACATATATGCATACATACATAATTGGATTACCATCTAGCTTCTCACACCACCTATGTTGTGTGTGTTAATTTTATGCATGAGTGGTAGGACCTACAGTTTATAGTCGACTCCGAATGAAAGATTTTTGAGGAACCTTTCAATGTGAACTTTTTTTCTTTTCAGAGTTTTCAATCTGATTGAGGCATTTTAAAAAAGCTTTTTCTTTTCTCCTAATATCAGTAGGGAATACCAAGAAGTTTAAATGGCCTACATTGTATTCATTTTAACAAATTCATTAATTTCAATACCAAAAAAAAATTTTTTTTTTGATGTTGAAAATAAAATCAAAACAATTCGCTAAAATCTCTATTAATTTTCCATTATCCATTTTCATCATTTTTTTTTTTTTTTTTGGTTAAATATTCTTCAACAATTTTCGGTTAATTTGTTTAAATGTTTCCAGTATTTTTAGTTTATATAAGAATACAAGAATTGTTTACATTAAAAATGGCATACAAAGTTTAAAATTAAGAAAATTAAGGAAAAAAATCTACGATTTAAGTTTTAAACAAATTGATTTTAAGATTTTCAGATTTTTTTTTGCTACTCTTCAATAATTGTTTATAAAAAAAATGTTTGTATTTAATAAACAAATGATTTCTGTTTAAGTACACAAAACACCAACACCAACAGCAATAACAACAACAACAACAAAAAATGTTTTAAAAACGTAATTTATTTAAAACAAATTCCACACACAAATACACACACACACACACACACACACACATAAAAGCAGAAGAAAAAAAAACACACTCAATTCAAGGTGTTTTCAAATGCGCCAAAAATCTTTAACGCAAGAGACAGTGCTTTAATAGAATTTCTTCTTTACGCAATTATTCTACAAAAAACGTGGATTTATTTCTCCTATGCACTGGAAGCTTTAATAGTAACGCATGGTGAATATATTTTGGCAATAAATATGCCAATATTTGAAAATTATTGGCATACATACAGCAAAAGCTAAAGGAAAATCTTTTAATCGCATCAAATCGCTCGATCTCTTGGGAATTTACTTCTTCTTGAAACTTCTCATGCAATAATACGCAAACAGATGCTTTTTCTATACGAAATAGCTTTTACACGTTTCTAGGTTCTCCAAGCCTAATGTCTCTAATTTTGTCAGTTGGCGCGACCACTTAGTTTCATGAGCGAAGAAAATTTTGTTTGAAAAATCGATATTGAAAATCTATTGCTGTAGCAGCCAATATTAGCATGTCTATGGATTTGTTTGTGAGTACTGTAACCTCTTTAACAAAAGCAGCCATGCATACATTGAAGTCCCAATGGGCTGGTGGGTAGTTGTAAAGCTCTGGCCAAACGAAATATGAAAAAATATTTCTTCGGTGACTGCTCTTCGTTAGATTTTTGGCACAAACTCTGGTACTAAATAAAATTGCCGCGTTGTTCGTAGTCGCCGTATTCTAGTAGGTAGTGCGTTGGCTTATTAGACGAAAGGCCAGGGTTCGCAACCCGGGTCAGGCATCAAAAACGAAATATGAAAAAATATTTCTTCGTCGACTTCCTCTCAGCAGAGTTCTGGCAAAAACTCTGAGAGTAAATAAAAATTGTCATGAACAGTTTCTCAAAAACCTGTCGTTCGGAATCGACTTTAAACTGTAGGTCCCGCCACTCATGCATAAAATTAACACACTCAACATAAGTGGTGTGAGAAGCTAGGCCGTAATCCTGACTGTATGTATTATGTATTTATGTATATGTGTTGTTCGGAGTCGACTTTAAACTGTAGGTCCTGTAGATCCAGTAGGTCCTGCATAAAATTAACTCACAGGAGAAACGGGAAATTTAGAAAAAAACAAGGAGGTCAATAACTCCTTCTCTTGTGTTACTGAATGTCAAACAGATTATTTATTAATTTATTAGAATACAATTCTAAATTATATACGAGCTGAGTAAATTCGATAATATGCTCGGTGCAGTATGACAGACCAGAGTCTCTGGTAAGAATCGGACTCACGATCCTCCCGCTAATAGTTTAGCACATTGCCCATTAGACTAACAGGACACTCATGCCGAATAGTTACATTAAACAGTTACGAGTGGAAATTAATTTGAAATTTTTGTTCATATTTTGCACATACTTTCCGTCAAAAGTTTAATTATGTAAAGCATTGACTTGTTACCCTGTGTAAATAAACGCAAATCGATTTATTTATTTACAACTGCTGAAAATGAAACAAAACAAAAAAATTATAAGAAAAATCATTCAAAAGTAATAAATAAAATACAACAAAAATAAAAACAAAACAAAATAAAAAAAGAGAAGTGAAGAGAAGAGAAGAATGGAAATCCAATATATTTTGCTCTAAATTATATAATAATGATGATTGTATTGAATATGATTATGATGTTCGCTTATATAGAATTTGTTTTCTTTTTTTTTTATTTATTGCCTCTTCTTTTTGTTGCTTTTGTAGTTGTTGTTGTTTTTGAAAATTTATTATGAAATCTTTTATTATCAATTTCTTGTTTGATTTCATTTATTTTAAGAGTATAAAAACAGTTTGTTTTTCCACTTGGTTTTTTTTTTGGTTTTTATTGCTTTCTAGTTTATTATGTGTTTTTTTTTATTGTTTTTGTTATAATTTTCATTTCAAATTTAATAATTCTATTATTATTGCCTGTTATGACTTCTTTCTAAGAATATTTTTTTTTTTTTGCTTTCAAGATTTTCTTTAAAACATAAAAAAATTTAATAGGAAAACAATAGCATTGAGCACTGGGCTAGGCTCAAAATAATATTTTCACACATTATCCCTGTAATCCATGATTTGTTGTTACAGTTGTACTCCTTTACAATAATTTTCTTTTTCTTGTTGTGTTCTACAATCGCGGTTATTTGTAGAGTTTTTTCTCTCTTTGTTGCGACTTTTTTTTTTTTTTATAAAAACTTTGTCAATTGTTCCCGTTAAAAAAAAACCTAGATACCGTTGTATTTTCATTGTTATATTTGTTATTAACACCAGACAACAAAAGCAAATCAAATATGTTACATTTACAAACGTATATGCTCTCTGTATCTCTTATTTACAATTCATAATTCACGTGTGAAAATAAATACCAAACACCAGAATTTTTGTCACATTTTCTCGTTTAGCTGTTGTTATTATTGGAAGTGTTATTAGAGTTGTTGTTATTGTTGTTCATAAGCATTACGACAACCGAATAAACAACTCGATTATTTGTTTAACGAATATTAGGTTAATGACAGACATTTTGTTTTTGTATTGTTAGCTGGCAATGCATTTCTAGGATTTGCGGAAATTCTCATGAAAGTTTTTCTAATATTCCCTGCTAGAGAGGCTTATTGAGTGCATATATCACATATAAATCCTAATATTTATCGCATATGAAATATAAGATCAAAGGATATCCATTTTCTGGTTTCAATACCTTCGATCTGGTAAGGCTGCCAGCTGTTAAAATATCTTTCATCTGGAATGTCATTAATTTAGTATCATTGTCCTATGTACCTACTGTGCAAGAAATTGCTAAGATTTTAAATAAACTTAAAGGAACTGGAAGTCTTGCAAATGAAATGTAAAATGAGATCGATAAACCGTCCATCTGCAACGTCTTCAGCAATTGGGTCCATCTTACGGCTTATTGTTGCCTATTTTCCGTTTCATTTTAAGTCATGCAATGTTTTCAGATCAATGCATCATCGCAATGTATCATTTCTGTTAGTAGTAGTGGTTCAACAGGCTTCAACTAAAAACCAACTGATCATTTGCGTGGGCGTACATATTCTGTTAGAATGAATCTCATTTCTCACCCAGTTCTTATATTAATAAATGAAGTTGTCGCATATAAAGCTCGTAGAAATCATGTTGTAACGTTTGCATCTAAAAATGGTGAGTGTTGGGTTATTCTAGAGAAATCATTGCGGCTAACACAGACCGCTGGGACCCTATAATAAATGATTGTCTCATATGAAGCTCGTAGAACTCATAACAGATTGTAACTTTTGCATCTGAAAATGGTGACTGTTTGGTTATTCTCGGGCAATTATTACGAATAATTTAGAGCTTTGGGGTCCTATAATAACCGATGTTTTTGGTTGAAATGGAAGATTATGGTTTTTGCGATAAATACCGGTACTATGATCTACTCAATCCGATCAATTTTTTGTTTTGTTATATTGGAAATTTATCGAAAGACATACATACATACATACAAAATTGGTCAATACAAACCTTCATTCAGAATTATGACCTAGCTTCTCATATTTCACATTTTTTCAATGTTCATTGGCCACCTAATGTCAGACGATTCAATGTCGTTAGAGATTTCTTCTGGTACTATTAGGTTTATAACCCACGGTCCTTGAAATTCATTTATTATTGTTGAAATAATTTTATCTTTAGTAAGCATTACGGCCTAGCTTTTCACACAAGACTTTTTAATGAGACCTAAAATTTAACCCCAAATCCGAACAACAAAGATTTTTCATGGAAATTAGTTGTCGGTTTCTTCATATACTTTTTCACAATGCCACTGCATATAGAAATTTGAAATCTAGTCAGCCAACACACTCATGCATAAAGCTGCCCCAACAGACCAAATTTTCTATTCACATTTGCATAGACTGTCAATCCTATTTGCGTACGTTATTTCTTTTCAGTTCTCAAATCAAATCAATACTTTCAACCACAATGTATTCAACCCCTCTTTGCATTATAAAACTCTTTAAATTTTACAAAATTTTAAAAGGATATAAACAGTTTGCCTGATACATTTCGCATTCAAAGAGGAAAAATAAAAATAAAATCTGCTCTTTGAGATTTAATACGTATGTATTTATAAAATATTACTTTGCAAACACAAAAGAAAGTGTACCTGATAATTATTAATCCCAGCAGTAGACACCTAGAAGCACTTGAGATTTAAACAAAAAGAAAATTTTTACTGCGCAAGTGCAACACATCAGGGGCAAAAATAAACTGCATTAGAACAGGTACAATATTTTCTATGAATAAGCAATACACAGGCACACATGGTTTATAAGGCCCTTTTTACAGATTCCAATAAAAATGTTCTGTTATAAATCTATGACTACAAGTGTGTGTTTGTGCGTGTGGTTTGTAAGGTTTTTTTTTTTTGTAACGGGGATGGCTGTTGAAGATGACTGAAAAATGTCACGGGGTTTTCCTAACAACAAAAAAAAAAATAAATAAAAAATAAAAAAAACATTCTAACGAATAAACATCAGCTTTAGGCAAAAGAGCAGAGTAAAAGCATGAATCTTGAAGATAATAAGAGCAAAACCGTACTGTTATGAGTGTTAAAAACTAAAGAGAAACAAACAAATTTGTTGTGTTAAAAAGAAGATTTTGAAGAGAGTTTAAGAGATTCTTCAAATGAGTGAATTTCGGTGTATAGTTTGAGTGTTTTATCTTGTAGATTTAGAAATATTTTTTTTTTGGAGTATTCATTTTCATGTATCTGGCAGATATAAATTATTTACCTGTTGTTCTCCAGCATTCGAGCAATCGTGAGACAGTATAACACAACTGTAATGTAATTAAAAATTCTCTTGAGTTATTAACAAAGTGAGAGAGATAGAGAGAAAGAGAAAGAGTGAGAGTGAGTGTGAGAGTGAGAGTGAGAGAGTGTGAGAGCAATTGAGCCAATGAATTGTATACAGTTTTTAAGATATTTTTGCTGTGCCAGTATGTATTTGCTTAGTAGTATACGAGCTAATAAAGCAATGGTATAAGCGCAGTAGTCGTTTGCTATTCCCGCATAAGTTGTTGCGATAAATTTTTATAAAATTTAGTTTTAGTTCTTGTGTGTTAACCCTTTGACTAACAACGCTGTGTGTTCATGTTTTTGTATCGTTTTAGAGTTGCAAGCGACCATGCGCGCATGGCTTCTACTCCTCGCAGTGCTGGCGACTTTTCAAACGATCGTTCAAGTTGCTAGCACCGAGGATAATAATAAAATATCGTCGAGTTTTATCACAGCTATACAGCCAATTAAAAAAAAGGATTTTCAATATAACGCTACAGCTAAAAAAACAACGGCGATTATAAAAAAACCACCACCTCCGCCGCCGTCATCATCATCATCAACATCAACATCATCATCATCGTTATTATCAACGTCAACTGCTTTAATAAAATTAGTGGATTTAACAAATACCGTTAATACGGAACAGGAACTAGATAAACAAAAAACTATTGTGTATAAAACTCATAATAAAAGTGATAAACTAAGTGAAAAACAACAAGACCTAGAGCAAGAGCTAGAAAAACAACAAGTGCAACAAGATTATCAAGAAATTAATGAAAATATTAAACAAATCAATCACAACAACAACAATAACAATAGTAATAACAATAATAATAACAATAACAATAATAAAAACATTATAATTGAAATAAAAAATATCGAAGAAGAAGAAGAAGAAGAAGAAAGAGAAAAAGAAAAAGAAGTAGAAGAAGAAGAAAACGTAAAAGAAAAAGAAATTAGAAACGTTTTTGAAAACGAAGTGTTAGAAAAAAATCAACAACAACAACAACAACAAACAAAAGAAACCGTTGAACAAAACAAAATCTATAAAAATAGCATAAATTTCAACGCCAATAATAATAATAATAACAACAACAAAAGTGATAAAATGATTAAAAATAATAAACAAAATAACAAAATGGCTTTAAATGAAAGTGAATTAGAACAACAACAACAACAAAACCAAATATTACAAGATCAACAGCAACAGCAAAAGCAACAGCAACAAAACCATATAGAAGAGGATATATTAAATCAAAATCATAAAGAAAGTTCCTCCAGTCATCCACATCATCATCATCATCATCATCATCACCATCATCAGCAGCTTAAGCATCAGCATCAGCACCATCATCACCAACAGCAAAACTTACAACCTGCCTCTCAACAACAACCACACACCATAACTAGTGATAATTTACCTACAGCAGCAGCAGCAGCAGCAGCAGCAGCAACAGTAACAGTAACACCACCTACATCAATATCATCATCGTCCTCCGCTTCCTTGTCTTCTCAAATGGATTTAGATATAACAGTTACAGAAAACGATGATGGTGCCATTGTTGTGGAATCTCAACAGCCTCAATTGGATGCTGTCATACCCGATGAGGGACCACGTACGTTTAGCAATCATGAAGTAATTGCAGAAAAACTTGAACCAGATCCCTCAACTCTAGTCCAAATCGAGAATAGCCTGCTGTCGCTGTTTAATATGAAGAGGCCGCCAAAAATTGATCGCAGCAAAATTGTTATACCAGAGGCCATGAAACAATTGTACGCTCAAATAATGGGCCATGAATTGATTTCTGTAAATATACCAAAACCTGGATTGTTAACAAAATCCGCCAATACAGTGAGAAGTTTTACACATCAAGGTGAGTACATGATACATTTTGTTTTGTTTTTTTATTTTTTTCGAAAATTTCTTATCATCTGAATTAGAAGATATTTAGTTGGTGATTTATGTTCTGAAGTTATGTGTGAAATAAGTTTAGGAGTTTACTTTAATAATTTTTTATTTAAGAATTGTTTTGAAATTCAATAATAAAAGTAGTTTTCGTTTGAAATTCTTCGAACATTTTTTTGTAATTTCGTGATAATTTTGAAAGTTTACAAATTAAAATTAAAATTGAATTCAAATTGAATTTTAATTTTGTTTTTTTTTAATGTGAGCGTCAAATTATACTTAAAAATTAATTCACGCGTTCAAAATGTGTGTATGGAAAAGAATTTTTTGTTGTTTCTTGATTTGCTTTGATTACAGCATCCAGTTAACAAGGCAAAATTTTTTTTTGTAAATTTGGTTTCTTCGTTTCCGATTTAAAATAGTATTTCGGCATGTCCTGGTTTACTAATCGTCCTGTTTTAGAGTTCTCATTAAGATTTAAAAGTGACTATTTGGGAAGGAAGATCCAGCTGATAGGGAACTCGATAGAATAACAACTTCTGTATATTTTTTTAGAAAATCCTGTTGAAAATAAAATGATCCTTGCAGTATTCATGGATAGTATTTAGCAAACATTATTTGTGATATTTTATCGAAACATCAAATTATCAATTCTACTCATTGTCTTTCGCCCTCTTCGTGTCATACGTTTGATACCAAATTTTGCTTGGCAAGTTCTAGATATTTGTTTTTATTGGTCATTATAAGAGGATTACCATCTAGATTCTCACAACCCATCTCGTGTTGTGTATGTGTTAATTTTATCCATGAGTGGCGAATCGATTGCAAACGGTAGATTTTTGAGAAACTTTTCGTGACAATGCTACTAAGAAATTAATTTTTCATATTTTGTTTCCCTATAGATGTCTGAGCTGGGTTTTGACCTAGGGGCTTGTGTCTAATAAGCCGACACACTACTTCTAGAAGACAACGAATTCGTTTCTAGATTATGGACATTTTAATTATGAAACCTAAAATAATTCTCTCTGCAACAATTAAAATTTTATGGGTAGCAGCAAATCTGTACTATATAAACAACAACAACAACCAAAAAAAAACGGTAAAAATATGGAAAAGCGTGAGGAGAATAGTCGTTCGAAAAAAAAAACCGTAAAAATATGGAAAAGTTTGAAGAGAAAAAATTTTTAATTTAGAATCCTGACTAAAGGCTTGTAATGACCAATTATGTATGCACGTATCTATGTATGCATGTATGTATATATGCATATATATTTTTATTTCTTCTATATCTACGATACATGTAAAATCGTTCGTCTTATAAAAACAGGGGACTATTCTTTCCCCCAGTTATTGATTGCGACACCAAATATTATTCTTAGACCGTTGACAGAGTGTTATTAAAGCGAAGCTGAAGCGTAGTACGAGTTATTTGTGATAGACTTCGATTCAAGCAATAAGCATGTTGGTTTCGATTTTTGTTTGTAATATTTGACATGAAGCTCTTTCGAGGGCTTAGGCATATCATATTTTGACTTGCTTATGCACTTCCACTCGCATAAAATTTAATCCTTAGACAGACTCTCATATATTGTGGTGTAAACTCTGTACCCTACACAATATTTAATAGGATTCACATGGATGGATGAGTAAATAAATGTTAAAAGCACATAAAAAAGCTAGAAATCGTTGTTTTTTTTTGTACAAGTGAAATTTCGTCTTACTATGATACTTAAAAGTGTACCTAGGTTTTCCTTTAGCATACATAGCAGTGAAGTTTATTATTATTTGCGAAAAAATAATAAAAAATAATAAAAAAAATTGTTTAAAATTAAAAACCAAATCAAAAATTTCAAAATGCCTGACAAGTGGAACTAAAACAAAATTCTTACCTGCAATAAATCTTTTTCAAAAAGACGATGAAATTCATAGCCCAGCTTACATTCACGCATTAACCGAATTTACAAATAATCTTTACAAATACTTTGGAATGCACTTGTCATGTTGGTATGATATCGCTTTCTTTATCTCTCTCCTTTTCTCTATTTGCCATTGATATACACATCGGACCAGTTAATGAGTATTAAAAATCATTCGAGGGATTTCCATATGATACGCACATAATTAAACCAACAAAACACAACAGTATTTAAAGAAAGCATTTGAAAGATAATAAATAGAAAGAGATGGCTATGGCCAGCTAACGGAACTCATTATAACAGTTGTGAAATGAGTTCTGCTACCTATACGCTAATGTTATCGTTGTAATGACCTTGAAAATTTATACCATATTTCAAGTGGGACTATAATACGAAAAGGAATTCGAAGAAAAAATACTTTTGAAAAGAAAAGAACATTATTGTTCATGTTCGTGTTTTTGTTTTTGTTGTTGTTGTTGTTGTTTATTTAAATATTTAGGAACGGTTTTAGGCTCATAAAACTATAAATTTTAAAAGAAAATGTATACAATGAAGTGCAAAATTTAAGTGAAGTACCTGTTGCAATTGCAAGCAAGCCGTCCAACATTTTGGAACTCAAGTATTTTGAAAAGGAAAAATTGTTTTTTTCTTTTTTGTTGTTGTTGTTTTTGTTTTCTTTTCAAATCTGTTGTTAGAAACAATACAACACAGCACTTGATCGTTGTACGGGACGATAAATCCTGTCGTCATTTAAAACAAGTGTTTCTGGCGCCAGTAATAGCAATCAAATGGTAGAGAAAAAAAAGTATTTAAAAAATTTTAAAAACATAGTTGGTCGTGTTTTTTTTTTCTTTTTTTCTTCTCGTTTAGAAGATTACGGAAATGTATTTATTTAACTAGTAACCTTAGCTGACATTTTTAAGCTACTCATTAAATACTTAGTCAAGTACAGCAGATGATAATTTTTTTTGAGCAAAAACCTTAAGCGGTTTAGAATTAAAATTTTGTTTTTTTGTTGTTTTGCTTTCAACCTGAACTAATCATGTTAATCACAAATACTATGTTTCTTGTTCTTCTTGTTCTCGTTGCAGATAGTAAAATCGACGATCGGTTTCCGCACCATCATCGGTTTCGTTTATATTTCGATATAAAAAGTATACCCGCCGAGGAAAAGCTAAAAGCAGCCGAATTGCAATTAACACGTGACGCCATTAGTCATGCAACATTAAATCCCCGCCTTGCGAATCGTACACGCTATCAGGTTCTGGTGTACGATATAACACGCGTGGGTGTGAGAGGTAAACGTGAGCCGAGCTATTTGTTGTTGGACAACAAGACGATACGTCTGAATAGCACAGAAACTGTAAGTTTAGATGTACAACCTGCTGTTGATCGGTGGCTGGCTACACCGAAAAAGAATTTTGGCCTTTTGGTGGAGGTGAGAACGTCGCGTTCTTTGAAACCGGCGCCCCATCATCATGTCCGTTTACGCCGCAGTGCGGACGAAGAACATGAACATTGGCAGCTTAAACAACCGCTGCTCTTTACGTACACCGATGATGGCCGACACAAGTCACGTTCCATACGCGATGTTAGCACACGCAGTAAACGTGCCGGTGGTCATCATCGTCGACCGCACAGGCGTAAAAATAATGAAGAAA
Source organism: Sarcophaga bullata (assembly GCA_005959815.1). Classification (NCBI taxonomy): domain Eukaryota; kingdom Metazoa; phylum Arthropoda; class Insecta; order Diptera; family Sarcophagidae; genus Sarcophaga; species Sarcophaga bullata. Next base: position 1,047,660 of record QOCX01000009.1, read on the forward strand.
TTTGCCGCAGACACTCATTGTATGTGGATTTTGCCGATGTGGGCTGGAGTGATTGGATAGTGGCGCCGCCTGGCTATGATGCATTCTATTGTCATGGCCGTTGTCCGTTTCCCATAGCGGAACATTTGAATTCCACCAATCATGCGGTGGTACAAACCTTAGTCAATAGCATTAATCCAGCCAAAGCACCCAAGGCCTGCTGTGTACCCACACAATTGGAGGGCATTTCAATGCTGTATCTAAATGATCACAGTACCGTTGTGCTGAAAAACTATCAGGACATGAGTGTTGTGGGCTGTGGCTGTCGGTAAGAATTACTATTAAACGGCCACAGACAGCCACTAATGGGTTAATTTTCTTCAATTTTAAAGAATGAAAAACATGAAAAATAATGTAAAATAAAGAAATTCAATGAAAATGAAGCCAAATACAATGGAAAAACTGAAAAAAAAATTTTTGAAACTAATTTGAAAACTCTTTTTGAAAATTAAAGTAAGATTTTATGCTCTTTCTCTCCTACTCTCTCTCTCTCTCTCTCTAGAAATACTTGCATAAAAGAAAGAGCCAGATTGATAGAGAAAGAGAGAAAGAACGAGAGAGAGAGAAGGTGAGCATAAGTAAAACTACTTAAATTTTAAATTGCCAATGATGAGATAGATACTCTCTCCTGTGAGTTTCCAAATTTAGTTGATCATTTTTAATAGAGAAAAAAAAAAATGGTTTCAAAACAAAAATAAAAAAAATGTCGTGATATTTAAGCGTTTAAGTGCTTATCAAACATTGTTGTTTAAGCGGAAATGTGGGCCTCGAAGAGAGCAAAATTAAAAGCTAAGAGATTAAGCCTAATATTGCTTTAACGGTATTTGTTTTTTTTTGTTTGTTTAGAGAGTTTATAACTCTCTAACCTGTCTTAACGCTTTAATAAATTTTAATTATTTTTATATTTTATTATTATTATTATTATTATTATTATAAAATATTTTTTTTTATTTGTTTATAATTAAAATAATATTATTATTATTATTTTTTATTGTTTATATATACATACATGCATATATACATACATATGTACGGTGTAATAAAATAATATAATTTTAAACAGAAAACAAACGCAATCTAAGTGGACTGAATTATTGATTTTTTTTTAATTTCTATTTTTTTTTTGTAAGTGTAAATACTAGATTTAAAAAAAAAGAAAAAGGAAATAATAATAAATTAAAAATCATAAAAGAAATGTAAAAGAAAAATGAAAAAAGAAAAAAATATGAAAAAAAAACGGAAAGAAGTTTTATAAACTAAAACCATTTTAAATAAAAAAAAAATAGTCACTAAATAAATATTAAAATGATATCGAAATAAAACTTAAAAACTAACCATTTTGACAGCTAGGCTGTCAAAAATAGGTATAGTTTATATAAACAAGCCCTTGCTTAGCCTAACGCCACTTTGTTTCTTACAATCTTCTACTTTTTCTCATTCTTCTCTCATTCTATAAATGAAACGCTTAAGCGTTAAGAATTTCTCATAGTGCCATTTTGTTTTTTTATACTCTTCCCTTCATACTCATTAAAAAAAAAAAATATCAAAAAAAAAAATTTTTTTCTAACACTCTTCTTGCTCACTTCCTAAAGATACTCTTGAATTTTTGTGTATAAAAATCTATTTCTTAAATAAAAAACAAAAAGAAAAAAATTAAAATTAAAATTAAAAGCGGAATTGTCAAGAAATGAAAAAAAAAAATGATTTTGCAGGGAGTATAAGCCCACACACACACACAACTCGAGAATTATTAATAAAAAATGTATTTTTTTTTTATAAATTTTTTGTAAAACTAATGTAATTAAAATAAATTAAAAAAAATTAAATTAATTAATTAATTAATTTTAAGTAAGAATTTTTTTGTTTAGCTAATACATCTTACATTTAAGGATTTTATTATTATTTTATATGCAAAATAAATTAAAAATATTATTAATTAATAAAAAATTAAATGTAATTCATTTATATTATAATTTTTGCTTTTTAATTTTAAATTAATATGATAGAAGAAAAAAAAATGAAAATAAAAATTAAACAGCAAACTTTAGTTAATTTAATTATGATTAAGTTTAAATTTTAATTAAAGCCATAATTTGTTTTTACTCTTCCCCTCTTCCCCTCTTCCTCTATCTTTATCTTCATAAAAAAAATATTTTTACAAGTATAACCCACACACACACACAACTCGAATATTAATAAAAAATGTATTTTTTTTTTATAAATTTATTTGTAAACTAAATGTAATAAAATAATTAAAAAAAAATTAAATTTAATTAATTAATTAATTTTAAGTAAGAATTTTTTTGTTTAGCTAATACATCCTTACATTTAAAGGATTTTATTATTATTTATATGCAAAATAAATTAAAAAATATATTAATTAATAAAAATTAAATGTAATTCATTTATATTATAATTTTTGCTTTTTAATTTTAAATTAATATGATAGAAAGAAAAAAAAAATGAAAAATAAAATTAAACAGCAAACTTTAGTTAATTTAATTATTGATTAAGTTTAATTTTAATTAAAGCCATAATTGTTTTTTACTCTTCCCTCTTCCCCTCTTCCTCTATCTTTATCTTTATCCTCCATTACTTTGTAAGTGTACATTGTTTAATTGTGTATAATTTTCTAATACCCTACCCCTCCCCCTCGACTCTTTTTTAACTACAATTTTTATTATTATTTTTTTTTCTTTCTTCTTCTAATGTCCTTTAAAAATTTTTAATTTTTAATTCTAATTTATTAATTATCCTTTTTAAAATATTTTAAGTTTAACTCCTTTAATTATATGGAAAATTACTTTGTATATGTATAATTATTATAAATTTTTTTTATTTTATTATTATTATTTATTTATAAAAACAACAACAACAACAACAACAACAGTAAGAACAAGAACAAAATGAACAAAGAAATGAAATTTAAATATTTTATTTTAACAATAATATTGTAATTGTAAACGAGAAAGAAATGATAATAATATTTAAAGAACCAAGACAACAACAACAAAAGAAATGAAATTTAAAACAAACAAAAAAATTAAAAAAATAAAAATTAAAGAAAAAATTTTTATATTAAAAAAAAATGTTAAATTTTTTAAAATTTATTTTTAAAATGGTTTTTTGTAAAGCAAAAATATAAAAAAAAGTAAGTATTCGAGGATATTGAATCCTTCGGAGAATGGTACTGAGATCTCAACAGTTGTATACCAGACCCTTACAGTTTTTTATTTCATATTTTCCACTTCGGCCTTCACTTCAAAAGATTTCCGAAATCTTTTCAACCCAATTCTGTGTTTAGATTAGGTCCTCGCATTCAGTTTCTATGCCTGTATTTATTCCAATTACTTCTGTTACTACTTTGTATGTTTAATTTCCCCGAATGTTAAGTTTTGATTGGATTTGGCTTGGATAGCTCTCTGTTGGATGACAGGTTATATGAGAATACTTAATAATGAGCAGTCAGATATACTTGCGAAAGCATCCACACGGTCGATAGGACCAGAAAATATACTCGTGGCTGTATTAGGCGAAAAGCAAGATGGTATGGAACAGAGACTCTTCGCAATCCAAATGGTTTTCCTATAATCTAAATTTAGATTGGCTAACTAGAAACTAAGAAGATTTTAAATAGCCTGAGTTTAGTAAACGGTCGTTTGAAACGGCACTTTAGACTCAAAGAATGGAGATTGTCCCAGAAGAACGAATTTTTAAAGCGCATATTTGGAGCACAGAAGAAGACATGTGGATGCTTGTTACCTGGCATGCGTGGGCATGGTATACAGAAATTATTCACGGCAACAGCGTGTATTACATAGACGGTAATATATTAGCTAAGTTATGGTTTACATTCCAGTTGCATTTTCCTATCGTATGGTCTATCCATTTTCACTTTCTTTTTAAACCATCGATGTACCTACTACGTATATCGTCTACCACGATTTCAAAATGAGTGAACATTATGGGAAATGTTGGTCGCCATGCGTAATTGACTTTATAATTGCATTATCGATAGACTTTACATTTCTTTTTCCAACGCTTATCTTCAATTCAATTTATTTTCAGTTGCTAAAGTTCATCAAATTTATTCTGTATATTCTAGTGCTTATGAGACAGGTACTCTACACTATTTCTCCACATCCTTTTTAGCAACGCTGTAGTATTAGTTCACTCCAGTATTTGCCTTAAATTTTTCGCTGGCGGTCATATTCAGAATTATGAATTGTTATATTTCGTATTACTCTTTTTAAATTACCAGTGCACTGTACAAATACCAGTTACGGGTCACCTGATTCCATAAAGTACAAGGAAGAGAGTGGTCAACTGATGAGGTTATCGCATCCAATCCTGGCAGTGCGTCTACCAGCAGATCATCGAGCTCAATATTTCCAATATTTTCAAACTTAATTTGTTGTACTGTTTGTTCAAATATCTCAATATAGTATGTATGTTAATATATAAACAAAAGACTTAAGACACAAACCTGAACATATTTTATACAAACAAAAGACTTAAGACACAAACCTGAACACATTTTAACAACATTAAACGAAAATCACGAAATTAATTAAACATTTTAGCCTTAAAGTCATAGTGTTTTTAAAAACTTCATTCTTTAAAATTTTTAATATTATTTCCCATAACAATATCAACAAACGAAACAAAATTTCATTTAAAAAAAAATTAAATTCCCATAATAATGGAAAAATGACTTGCATTTTGAGAGGCAAACAAAAAAAAAACAACAACAAGAAATCGAATCTAATGTAAAAAAAAGGGGAAAATACCATAAATTATGAATACCAAATGCGGTATTAAAAGTATTTTTTGATCAACTGATACATCCATCCATTTATGATGAGTAGCACAAGAAATCCTTTTATTTGAAAACGAAACAAAAAAGCAATTTTGACAGCCTAATTGGAGCGGTCGATGTAAATGATAAAAGATGTTGGAGAAGGCCACAACAAAACAATATTTTCATAACCATTGTTAACACAATACAAAACGAACAATTAAACAATCCTTACAAAACGAATCATCATCATCACTATCACTATCTTCAATACGATCATAATGATGATGATGATGATCCATTCATATTCATTCATTCATTCATTTATTGATTCATTCATTTTGCTGAATTGTTATCCATTTCATGTTGAACAATACAAATCATAATAAAATGTAGAGAGTGTAACAATAGCATTACAAAGTAGCAAACAATTATTGCTGCTGCTGCTGCTGCTGCTACTGCTTAAGTAGCAAGTAACAACAGAATTGTTAAGGATGATATGGCCATGATGCTGATCATGATGATGACGATGATGATGATGATGATGATGATGACAATACAATTGAACGGATGCACAACAACAGGTGAATGAATCAATGAGAAGACAAGTCAACTCCAATCGATTTTTAAAGTGATTCTTCATTCTGTTTTTTTTTTTAACAACAATAAACAATAAAACAGTCATTAAAAGAGCAGAAGAGCAGAAGAATTATGAATTGAATTACAATTGTGTGCGAAAATGAAAAACACGATCGATCGATCGATTGATCGTTTTCTTCTGATCGCTTATAAATGAAGTCAAAACGTATTAAAAGCCACAACTCAACTGAACTGCTGCTCAATGCAATTGATTGCTGCTGCTGCTGTTGTTGTTGTTGTTGTTGTTGAAGTGCATACATGTGCCATGATTTGTTATAATTTTTCTCTTTTCTTTTACATTCTCTAGATGAATATTCGATGCGATTTCATTCAATTCGATTTGATGCGATTCGTTTCTTAATAAACTCATAAATATTGATGAGATGATATTTGTTGTTATTGTTAGTTTTCTGAATAACTCTTTAAAGATATAACAACAACAATAAATAAAAAACAAATTATTGCCGCAATAACATATGTACATATGTATGCATGTAAGGATACACAACCATATATTGTGGTTTGTTTGTTTGTTTGTTCTTTTTCCACAGCAAAAGTATGGTTTTGGAATTTGAAATTAAAAAAAAAAGTGAATCATAAATACTTAGGCAATTATAGTCACCAAATTATTGGCAATCATAGATCCTTAAGACAAAACGGAAGTTAGCCCGCAAAATTATAAAAGGTTGGGTAACCTTCCGCTTACAAAATGCAATCCAGGATACTATTTCAGGCACTAAAACTGAAAACGTGCGCGGCCTTGGAGTGCTTCAAGGTACACATAGAAAACGTAGCCCTGCTGCTCCTTCCAACCCATCAAATATAATTGAATTTACTCTTTAGTCAGGATTACAACCTAGCTTCTCATACCGCTTACGTTGTGTATGTTAACTTTATCCATGATTGGCGCGGCCAACTAAGCCTGAGCACTCAATTTCGGTCATTACAAATCGTTTGCGCAGAATATCCAATATGTGAGAGGCTGTGTGACATGTACCGCAGTTGGCATCCAGACTCATACAATTCGGGCCAAAATAAGTTGATAATTTTCGATCAGAAGTGCTCAACTTAAATTTCAAAATTTTATTTGCTCTTGTACCCATTCATCCAGAATACGATTTTGGAATGTAAAACAAGCATCAGTTGCCAACTGCTCCAGAGTTAATCTACAGCTTTTAGGCCATTTCTAGTGACCATCAGTGATGATTCATAAAGATCCCAAAAAAAATGGATTTTAAATGTAATACATCTGCAAAGCGCTGACGCATTAAGCTGTCGTTTTATTTTTTTTTTTTTGATTCAAAAACAAAACAAAAAAGAAACACGAATTTTTTAAATTCTTTCAACAACAAAACGTACAAATAAAGCAAATACGAGAGGTGTCATGGAGACATCTAGCAAAAGAAAGTGTTTGCTTGTTGGAAAACTTTATTGAAAAATATTTTAACAAATAAAAGGCATTGACTTAATCTAAGGTACTAATTCCAGAAAAATAAAGTTCACTTGTTGACTACGAAACAGTTCTAGAATATGAATAGATATGCTCATTAGAATGAAAAGGACATCCATTGTTTTCTATGCTTGCTTGTAATAAAGTGTTGAAAAGAATTTGGGTTCTTGGATGTAAGATAACTCTACACAGCAATGGCCTCACTAACTCTTGTCAAGCTGACAAACCACAATTTTATGCCAAGGATACAAGGACCTCTTTGCCTTTTTATTACTAGTGCATAGGGTACTATATGGGCCAAGAGACGGATCGAATGCCAGGCTTTCGATATGTGGACTTTATGGGGCTTTCGATTTTCTCGATATGTGGCTCCATCTACTCTTAACCAGCTTGTTTGTTCATGAAACAGCAAGACTCTAGTGTCGTTAGGATATTTATTATTCTCTTGCGTTTAGAATTCTTGGCATACTGTAATGGTAGGAAGCTCTTCAAATTTTCAAAGGGAGTACCAATAATTTTTGAAGAATTTTTGCAATATTATGGTCTACTTTAATGGCTGGAAGGTGAATTATGGCGATGGATCCGGTATCACAATATACCAATCGTGGCCAACGTTTATCATCTGATAAAAATATTGACTATTCAAGAAGCACTCTTAATCTTTGTCGAAGCGGTGTCTACGCGCTTGATAGCCACACAGTTATTCTTGCCTTTAGGGAAATGGGGTCGTCAAGATATAACTCGTTTTGGACCAGCCTTGTGGATTCAAAAACTTATTCTCTGCTATTCCTTAGACAAGGCAGATTGAAAGTTGGATTCTCTAGGATCTTGACGTTATCCTGGCCTCAACATGAATACCCGATGTTCTAGTTCCAGCATAGATTATGGTAGAGGTGACGTATTCAGAGTGGTAGCTATGCTTACTAAGCCCTAGCAGGTTAAGGATATTAATCGACGAATTGAATTACAATTTAATGTGTAAAGGAGGAGATTATTAATTCATTTCTATGCTATGGCCTAGCCATTAAAAACCAATGTCGAAGAATCATCGGTGAGTGAATATTACGTATTGACTCAGTTAACCTCTTTAGATAGAACGATCTGACCAAATGTACTTAAGTTATGCACAGCTTTTTACAATATAAAGTTTGTAGAAAAATATCTCACGATACCACATGGCCCTCTCCGTTGTTATGGACCGTCACGGTTATTCAGTTTCAGTGATGTGGTAAAAATTCAAAACGCTGTCTCAGGATACTACACGCCGGAGTAAGCACTATGGAAGGCAAACTACAGGATGACATTTTTATTATAAAAAAAGTGTCATAAAGTCGACGTTAGTTTTATATTCTAGCCCTGAGCCAGAAACGCTTGCTAAATAAACGCTGTCCAAAAAGTATAACGTCATCTGAAGTGATAACGACTGAAAATAAAACAAAAAAAAAAAATGAGAACAAATCTTTGGGATAAATAGGCACTTAAAATTAAAGGCAACCAGCCAAAACAGGATGTTGGTAATGCAACATTTTATTTTATTTTAAAACAAAATATACACACACATACACACACACACACCCATGTACACAAAGAATACAGATAATCATGCATGCTTGCAATACAATCAAAGAATCCATAACCAACCAATATGGCCTTAAGAAATTAATTTTCTTTACGAACAGCATGGAGTAAACGAAAATGTGGAGAGGGAGGAGTAAAAAAAAAAATAAAGGAAATAAAATGAAAAATCTACGACAAGATAATTAAGGTCTACAAAATTTGTAAAATTTTTTATTTTTGAAATTATTTAACAGGCAGATGAGTCATGTGTTGGTATTGTATGGATATACAGCCAGGCTTGCCATACAGTATTAAAATGACATTTTTTTTTTCAAAAATATTGATAAGAAGGGCTTAACAGGGCTGTTATTGAAGCAATAAAAATGCCGAAAATTTTAAGAAGAAAATTCATTTCCATGGCTTTAGTGTTAAGCAAAAAAGAAAAAAAAAACAAGAAAAGAAAAAGAGAGGAAAAGAAAAAAATTTTTTCAATATTTTATTTTCAATTTGTTGTTGTTGTTTGTTGCTTACCGCTGTTAATTCCTAGGAAAACTCATTAAAATTCTTTCCAAATTTATTTCAAATTTTTTTTTCAATTTTTTTCTTGATTATCCGGGTAAGATGCGGTAAGATGCAGAAGAAAATATTCCATACCAATGGCTAAACAATTATGAGAGATCAATATCAAGATAGAGATCTTCTCTTCTACTCTTGCTTGGATGCGAATAGAAAAAAAAAAATAAAAAGAACAACAAATTATTGTCACTTTAAAGTTGTTTGAATTTCACTCACTCACCCATCCATTCATTCACGCATTCATTCATTTGTTCATTAAAAAAAAAAAAACTGAATTTTTTTTTGTAATCACGTTCTCTATGTGGCCTATATGGGCTAGAGGAATAGTTTAAATCATGCTTATTGATCATTATCTCTTAACAGAAATGTGTGTTTCGTAACATGTAATTATGGAACTCAATAATGTAAATCATTTTATATAATATATGCGTGTGTGTGTGTGTACTGTTCTATGAGAGTATGATTTTAAGAAATTCTCAAGATTTTCAAAATCAGATAAGAAATCAGCAGGAAGAAAATTAAGAATTTTTTTCTTTTCTTTTTTTTGGTAAGAACTATACATGCATGCAACCAGCAACATACATACATACATACGCACCACATTCTGATTATGATGATTTTCTGTTATTTTCTTTGGTCTTAAAAGTAAATCATACTTCTTTAACTTAATACCTGGTCATTGGTGACCAGCTGATTGGTTTTTTATTTTTGTTTTCGTTGTTTTTTCGTTCTTTTTTTTTAATCTTGGCCCTTATTTTAACAGTTTTGTCATTTAAGTTGTTACGTTTCTTCTTTACTTTTTCTTAGCAAAACAACAGGGTGCTTCTTAAAACTAGAATTTTTTTTCCATTTTAGTTTTTGATTAGACTGAAAGATGTTCTTCTTCTTCTATACGATAACGTTAATTTCTTATCAGCTGAAATGAATCTACTAAGCATATGCTTTAGGTATCGATTTTATTTGAGATCACAAAAAATAAAAGAAAAGGCTTTACTGTACATTTTGGTTTTTTTTTTTGTTTGTTTTATTTGAATGCTTTAACCCTACAAAGATCGTTATTAAGAAACGTTTCAACTTTTGGTGGGTCAACCTTGAAATTTAGACCCCCCCTACATTCATAAATAATAGGTCATTACAACCCTTTAAGCAGAATTACAATCTAACTTCTTTCACCACTTATGTTGTGGTGGTCGATTCTGAAGTACAGATTTTTGAGAAACTTTTCACGGCAATTTTATTCACTTTCAGAGTTATTGCCGAAAATCTGCTAAGATTAAGATGCCGATGAAATAGTTTTTCATATTGCGTTTCGTGTTCGAGAAGTCTGCGCTGGGGTTTGAACCATGGTCTCATGTCAAATATGCCAACACACTATCTACTAGACTACGGCTACTTCATCACATGGCTTAGAGAAATGCATCTCAAAAGGATACGAGAGTGTATATCAAATGCTGGGCTGGGAGTTATATTTGTTGGACAGCATACAACATTTTGAAGTTTGTAAGGGAAGCAGATTTTGGAGAGACATAAATAAAGATTGAATTAGCACTGTAACACCTCTTCTTCACAAGTAGTTCTAGATTGTTAGTGCATTTACTCATTAGCCTGATGGAAAACATAAAGAATGTGGAGCAGAGGATGGAGCAGACTTTATGGAAAATGAAGGTCGCTTTAAAGTCACTGAAGTCTTATACGAAATATGAAACAAATATTTTTAATCGGCGACTGAGAGTAAATAAAATTGCCAGGAAAAGTTTTTCAAAAATCTATCGTTCCGAATCGACTTTAAACTGTGACTTCAAACTGTAGCCACTCATATATAAAATTAATACTCACATTATAAATGGTGTGTGGTCGTAATGCTAACTAAATAGTTGTAATGACAATATCTATGTATGTGTGGAGGACGTTTTGCCCTCGTTTTAGGAGTATTGTAGATCATACAGTGTCCTTTCTTTCGTTGATGTTATTGACATTGATGTCTTCCTATTTTCCTTGCACGATGTAAGGCGTTAGAAGTTCAGCTGTGGCTTAAATGTCCACTCATAGAGTTATAGCTGTGCTTTCTTATACGACTGCTGCCGATAGACAGCTTTAGCTGAGTTAGACTAGAGCTGATGTTTCTAATTTAGTTTCTAGTCTAGTCGGTAGTGTGTTGGTTTATTAGACGTGAAGTCCGGCTTCAAACCGCAAGTCAGACGTATCCCACTTTAAACTGTAGGTCTCGCCACTCATGTATAAAATTTAACGTTTGATATTTCAAAATTATTCAAATTCATGGTTCAAGATCTAATTCAATAGACGCGAAATTTTTTGGTGATATGCGTAACTGTTAATTGTGTTTTAGGTTCAATTAGTGAGAAGTGGCAGCGTTGGTTACCAATTCTAATCATTTCTAGGCAAATAAGAAATAATTGTTGTTAACATGGATTTTTGGCAACTTTTTTTTCGTTCAAAAATTTTACTTAGAAACCTAAGGAAAAAGTTAACTTGACGTAAAACATCTTAAAATTTTAAAGAACGCAACATTTCAAGTCTTTCAACAATTTGTCCGCCACATTCCACAAACGACTCATTCCGTGTATGACTCATACTGACACATACTGGCCAACGACAGCTTTTTTTTCCCATAAATTAATTTTCTAAATTGAAAACCAATAAAACAAATAAAATATATTTAAAGAAAACAACAACAACAACAACAACAATAACAACAACAACAGCAAAGAGAAACAAACAAACAGCGAGCAGCACGACAAAAATGTTCTCTCTTATCAATTAAAGGTCAAAATGGAATGTTGCAGCACAAATTACAAAATGAAACGTAATAATGCCACATTAACAACAACAACAACAACAACAACAGCAGCTATAAACTAAATTATACGACTACAACAACAACAAAATTCTTTAAATGAGTTTAAAAAAATGTCCCCCGAACGACAACAATTAGTAACACAGCGAAACAGAGGAAAACATGAAACCAACAGGCCAACATAAAGTGCTGATAAGAAGCCACACACACCGCACGGGACAGAAAATATGTGAAACCCTATAAAAATTAAAAACTTTTTTTTATTTTGTTGGTTTTTTGTTTTGTTGCTGTTGCTGTTGCTGTTGATTTCTTAAATTAAAAAATATTTAAAAAAAAGAAAAGGTATGTGGCGTTATAGAAAAACAATCTTTTTTTTTGTGTCTTGAACATCACTAAAGCAATTAGGATGTCAGGAAAAAATAAGGAAAACCTAAGGGAAATAAATAAAATGTTTATGGATGCTGAAAAAAAAATGTAACAACAAAAATGTTGAAACTCTAATAATAAATGAGAGTTTTCGAATCACACAACGAGTACTTTTCGAAAAAAGAAGAAGAATTCGCAAATTTATTTGCTCCTCTGTGTTCACATAAGCAAGAGAAACATCAAATTTTTGCTCATGATGTATGGATGGATACGAAACATGTAGTCTGAAGTAACCAGAATTAGAAACCCAAGTGAAAACTCTTAATTCAAGTTTGTGTCTTAAGTCTTTTGTTCAATCATTAGCTTCGTGAAACGAAATGCTGCCTAAATAGCAAAAAGAGAATCAATATTTTCAATTAAGAGAACTTCACTTCTTAGTAGTTTAGTGATCATTTGTTTATTGTTTAATTACTCCATCAGGCAGAATCGTAAAACTCACGAGGGCAATAGAAAAACCTGTATGGCTCTAGAAAGTGTCAAAGAAAAAAATTAAATTTTTTTTATTTTCAGTAAACATCGCGAACACAACGAATTCTCTAAGAGTTGAAAAGATATGATTTTTCGATCTAGTGGATATTGGACAGTTATTAGATCAAGCTTTCCAAAACACGTTTCCTCACGATCGGGCACAACTTACCTTTTTTTTTCAAATTTGTATAAAAAAATAAGTGCTCAATGCAACCGGGCAAACTTGGATAAAAAAATGGACCTAGTGAGTGAAATGGACCTAGTGGGCTGGATAGTCATAACCTCATAGATTCCAAAACAGGCTTTTTTGCCTTCGGGCGTTCTAGAGACCGGAGATATAGACATTAAAGCTAATTGTTTTCTTTAAACGAGCAAATAAAAGTTCTCTATATAAAGGGAACTAAATTCTCAGTGTTTTGCCTTTGGTTTGTCGATGACTTGCAGTTTTTGTCGATTGCTTCCATTATTTGTCTATGACTGTATCTTTTTGGGAGAGGGCTTGCATTTTTTGGCTGGTGACTGGCATTTTTTTCTTTGTAGATAACTGGCATCTTTTTTGGTCAATGGCTTTAATTTTTGTCGATGACTTGTATCTTTTAGTCAATGACCTGCATTTTTCTGTTCGATGATTTGCAATGATATAAATACTGACTTGAGCACCTATATTAGCTTCGTCATTGATATCTTCATCCTAAGTACATACAAAAACTATTTCGGAATACTTAATAGCCACTACGTCCGTTGGTGGACTAATGTCGCTACTTTCGAGATATCTATGATATTATGGAGGAAGAAGGAACAAGACATTTTTTTTTTTTTGGCTTTTGGCAAGAAATCAATAGTGCTCTGGTCATATGCGCTCTCCATATTATAATTATTTTAGGAGCTGTTGTTGATGAAGTAGGGAGAATGTTGCATGTATTCTCTGATAGTTTTTCAGCAACAATCTATCTTAGAAAAGTGTCACTAAGGAATTGGAAAACTTCGCCAGACTTAGGATGATGAAATCTTCCACTGACTAGCGATAACAACTTGCAACGAGTAGGCAGTGCCTAATGAACCTGCTGTTACCACCCATGGACATGCCAGGGAAGGACAGTAATTCAGTTTAGTAAAGAAATATTACGGAGTAAAATAACCCGTAATACTTTTTTTAAAGAGAACGTTAAAAAAAGAACTTTATTTACCACCCCATATGCAGTCCATTAAGTTGCTTCTTCTAAATTTGATGTGGAATTGTGTGTGTGTGTGTGTGTGTATGTGTGTATGTAAAATAATTAAATTCTATTGAAAATTCTTAAAAAAAATATTAAAATTCCTTTAAGGCGCCTTTTTTCCCACCACCTGTTAACTTTAGTCAAACGATAACAGTAGGCCTAATAATCGTTACACAGATTATCTAATAATTTTGCATATGTAAACGGACACAAACACTTAAAATGCCATTAAAATGGGTGAAATTAATATAAAAAAACGAAAAGAAACAAAATCTTAAACAATAATTACCAGCACCTAATAAAACAAAAACAATTTAATTAAGAGAAAACAACAACAAAAAAGCAATCGTAAAAATCTTTATTTAACAATCGTTTTATATTCGATTACAAATGTAAATGCCTATAAAAAAAGAAAAGAAAAGAAAGGAAAAGAAGAAATAAAACAGAAATGTATTCTGCAACTGCCACTGCATGTGGGTTCAATAATAATATTTTCAGATGAAATTCCACAAACCACAGGTACACTCAATTGCAATTTTTACCTTGTCTAAGTCAAAGCCAAACTCTAAGTCTGTATAACAAGTATTCAAAATATTTCAACATTCTTGACTTATCCGACATGATCTTGAATACGGAATACAAGCATAGAAACTGCCAACAACCAATTGACAGAGATAGAGAGAGAGAGAGAGGTAAAGCATACACCACTGCAACCACATAACATGACAAAGCAAAACAAATGAATAAAGGGGCAGATAGGGGAGCCATCATGTAGAAAAGATGCTCTAAATTCTTTTTGCAAAAATAGAAAGGAAAGGAAAAGAAGATCACGCAGACAAGATGATGACATCAATAATGATGTTATGAAATGTTAATGAACGCCTCTGGAATGTGTGGAAAGCCAATGAGACAAATGTATGGAATTTTAATTACCATAACCATAACCACAACCATAACCATAATAATAATATTATTATTATTATTATCATTATTAATATTGTTATTATTATTATTATGCACGTGGAGTGTTCCTCTCTTTTTTTTTTTTTTTGCTAGGGTTTGGCACCTATCTACCACATCAACCACATCACACATTCGACAATAAAACTAGCCTTACATAGATATGTAGTTCATGCATGTTTTCTCGGTTATTTTAAGCATACAACACCCATATTGTAAAAAGAAGAGAGTGAAAATAATAAAATTGAAACATAAAAGAATCCAGGACAGAGAAGTTTGACTGTGTTATTATAGAAAGGAAGGGGGCCCCTTATAGAATTTCTATAAATTTATCAAAAATTTATTCTTATAAGGAATTCATAATCTAATAAGACTTGAGCAACATTTAATAAGAATGAGTAGGATTTTCAAGTAAGATAGTCTCCAAATTGGAAACATAACCTAACTTAACCTAACATAACCCCAAAGTCAGTGTTTACTACATAATGGTGACAAAGAAGCTATACTGTTGCGTATGCTAAGGCATAGCTAGTTTTCATTATCTCCACACATGATATTCTACAGAGGATATTATAATTTGCTGTAAATATAAACAAGTTTGGACTCATAGCTTTACACGGGCGTAAGAATGTCCACGAAATATAAAAAGATATTAGTTCACTATCTTCCTCTCCACAGTTTTCTGGCAAAAACTCGGAGAGCAAAATTCGCAGTCGATTTTAAACTGCAGGTCTCGCCCAAAAAAACCACTCTATTAGAAGCCTAAAAGTCTATAACAGAGGCTAAGCTTTTATCCATTTAAGGCTCAGAACCCACACATAAGCCGGAGTTTTTCTTAATGTACACAGAATGTAGTCAAATATAGATTTTGACGCTAAGAATTTGGTTTGCAATCTTTTTTGTTGTCTTAAAATACTGTCAGCATTATCTTATTAAAGATTTGTGCTTAAAATTCAAACAAAAATTTCGAATAAGAATAAAATTCAAGTTTGTTGCTTAAGTCTTTTGTTTTTAATATGCTTCAAGTGATCATAATTCACTTTATACACTTTTCCTACACCAGTCTAATGACCTATTTTATGTAAAAAAAAATTTCCATGGAAAATATTTTGTTGTTGTCAACAAAGAAAAATAAAATTTTCCAAACGCTCCTGCTTTTTTTATTGGAATTTTTTTTTTTTTGAACTGGGCGCCATATCGAGTAATTAAACAAGAACAATTATGTTTCTACGGTCTGCCGTCACCAATAATAATAACAACAACAACAACCGTAGACAACATCATAATCATCATTATGAGAATATGGCAGTAAAATGAAATGAAACAGCCAAAGAAAGAAAATATTCGCCCGGCTTTAAGTGTTAGTGGTGGTGGCTGTATTAAAAAGCGTCTTGGTGTCTGCGGAATTTTAATATGCAAATTTTTTGTTGTTTTTTTTTTTGTTTTATTGTACATTAAGGTCGTATGAAAAAAAAAGAAGAAAAAGAAGAAGAAAATAATAACAGAAGCCATTTAAAATAATAAATAAATGCATAGAGAAATAAGTATAAAAATATGGGTGTTTCCAAGCATCAATCAAACAGTAGAAATTGGATTCCCGGGTTTTTAATTTTTTTTTCTTTTTCAATTTGTTTTCCACTTGAATACAATGTATTCAAAAGGAATTTCTTGCAAAAATTATAACAATCATTAATTAAATAAATTAAAAATTATTTATGCAATCAACTGAAGTGATTATTGTAGGCACTATTAATCATAAACTTACTTAAAGTGACAATTCCAAGTGTAAAGGCAACAAAAATTATTAAATATGGAGAGGGGGTAACAAAACAAATTACAAAAGCTCATGCCATTATTGTCGATGAGATAATTTCCTGGTTGAACTGTTGAATGTATTGTCAGTTAGCCCGTCAAAAGTCAGTGTGCTAGTCAGTCCATCAGTTACAGTGTGTTTTATCACGTGGTAATTTCGCTTTTGAGGGGGTAATTAAACCAAATAATTGATGATGTTGTCAATTCGAATTTAAATAATTAATTGAGTTGTCATATCATATAACAGCAATTTATTAAAAATAAAGATTTATTGTTAAATGCAAACAACAACAATAACAAATTAATATTTATTATCATCATGAAAAAATAAAAAACAAAAACAGATTCTTAAACGTACTTAGTAAGTCACTAAAATTAAAATACTTATCGAAAAGCTAGCTCGCTTGCTTGCATGCTTGCTTTCGTTTATTTGTTTAGCAAATAAAAATAAAAACAAAAGACTTAAACAACAAACTTGTATTAAAATTCTACTCAAATGTATCTCTATGGCCAGCTGTCGCTATCGAGTGACTAAACACCCCTCTATTACAGCAATTTGTTGTTATTTACTTTGCCTTGTTTTAATTGTATTTCTATTTAAATTTTCATTGATTTTTTTTTTGTATTTCTTCTGAATAACTGAAAACTGCATTTCATTCATATTCTGTGTGTAATGAACCAGAACTTATTAAATCTCACCACAAACGTCGACTTGATTAATTATGCAGTTGTTGTTGGGTATTATTAAGTATTTCAATTGAAAGTTTCATTAACTGCTTAATTGTTTAACTAAATGCCGTTCTCAACATTTCGCTAAAAGCTGTAAGAATTTTATAATTTGACAGTGAATGATAATTTTCAGTTAAAGCCGTCGTGGAACATGTTTGCAAATTAATCAAGTGAAGTAACAAATAAAAAGAAAAAAAATATGAATTTTGCTTAAAGCTAATACACATGAAATAAATGGTGAGAGAAGCTAGGTAGTAATCCTGACTGAAGGGTTGTAATGACCAATAGAATTTTTAAAAGGCTCAGGATTATCCAAGTTTGTATTCTTTAATACTCTGGCAGTCAGGTTAGTCATATAATTCGCTTAACTGCTGTCATTCCTTGATGATTAGATAACCATGAAATGTGTACCGTATGCGGTGCCTGTAGTAATGAATAAACTTCGAGCTTTGTATAGAATTTATCAAATCAGAACTTGATTAGATCATACATTCCCTAATCACACGTGCCGCTATTTGGAAAACTTTATTATGATGCAGTAGCCAGAGGCATAGTTTGGATTTTGATTTTACTACGTAGAGATCATTGGCCCTACTATCCCTAAGTTTTAGCGATGTGCTACCCACCAACCAAACTAAACAAAAAAAAATAAGCAACAACAAAATACACACATCGTACGGTACACAGAATTATGCAAACAAATAGGTATGAAAATACGACGTGGAAACACAATAATCGTGAATAATCAGTTAGTAATGGAACGTGAGTCTGTAATTAATAACCGAGAGTGTGTGTTACAAATGTATACTAGACAAAAATCAAGAAAATCGATTTGGTATCAGAGTGAAACGGTATTCGTGCAGTACCCCAATCAATTCCCCATAGTCGGTAGAATATAGGCCGTAGAGGCAGATTCATATCGATGTGATGGTGATGATGATGGTGATGTTCCCATCGCACCACTAATCACAAAGCAAAGCAAGTAAAATCACAAGAATTTTGTCGACACAACTCAGCAGCTTTGGAGCAAAGGTTTTTCGCATATTTTGAAAAGAAGCTTGTCCTGAAACATTTGAAATTCAAAAATTTCCTTGAAAAACAAAGAATTGAGAGGCTAGAAAAGCACATTCAGATTTCAAGCATGTAAAGCGCGTATGTAAAAACAAAATTTAAAACATTTTCTACTGTAGTCATATGGTTTCTTCTAAAATAACTCAAAAAAAAAAAAAAGAAAAACTTAATAATACTCATGATTAACATGCTTTTCACAAACCAAATTCATTTATTAAGTTCTTAAAGGGAAACCTAATTAATCTGATCTAATTTACGAAATACACACCCAATAAAATGCTTGAGAATTCAAAACGAATGCTTTGCTGCCCAAAGCCCTTTCTTTAAGTTACATTGAGTGTGTGGCCACAACAACAACGACAAGAACAACAACAGCTAACAGTAACAATGAGCAATAACAATTTTTTGACCAACGGCTACAAACTTAGCACTCAGGGTGGTCCTTATTGACCAAAAAGTACACCAAAAAAAAAAAAAACCAAGAAAATGTACTTTCAACCAGGCAGCCAGCCAGTCAGCGTATCAACACTAACAAACAAATACCAAAGCAAAAACAATAAGAACAAAAACAAGAACATTAAGTTTGGAAAAACCAAAAACGGAACAAAAAAACAAGAAATTTCAATAGTTTTAGTGGTATTGGTGGTGGTGGTGGTACAAATGCCATCATCATCAGCATCATCGTCATCTTCGCGATACAAAATGGTATTCTTGGGTCACCAATTGTAATGCTGACGCTCTGATGCTGCTTATAAAACACTGGCCCGTTGGTTTGGCCCAAGACTGTGTGGTGGCATTTGGTTGTAAGATAAATATGTACGTATGTATGTATGGTTCGTTGGCACGCTCACGAATTGCAATACGAGTAACATGAATATGGAAAGCGCACAAAGTTCATGTCAGCCAGAACGAACAGAATCAAGTGAACAGTGTAACAACGCAAGTAACGAAACGAAAACAAAGTAAGCAAGGAATGAAAATAAAAGAATTCTACGAAAAATGAACTGAAAAAAAGATCCCAAAACGAAACGCCATTTTTTTTCTCAACAATCTTTCATGTTTTTTTTTTTTTTGGGTTTTTTTTGTTTAATTTTTCATTTTATAAAATGGGCAAGAGATCGGTAGTGTCCAAGAAAACAAGTGCTCTGCAGCTCTGTGTAGCGTTGGACATAACCACGATTTCAGCGCTTTTTGTCGTGTTGATGTTAAATTCTATGGGATTCTTTTCAAGTTTTCTTTTGTTCTACTCTTTTTTGTTTTTTTTTCTGTTTTTTTTTTCTTTTTTTATTTTTGTTGTAGAATGTTGCAACAACAACTTGAACCTGGTGGTTTTGTTAAATTTTGTGATGTTATTGCAAAATCTGGAATTGAAAGTAATTTATTTCTTTATTGTTTTACGAATTTACATTGCAACATTTAAAGAAAAAAAAAAAAAGCAACAACCATAACAAAAAAAAAAAAAACAATTAAATGCAGCAGCAACATCAGAAGCCTGTACCACCACCACCACTACCACCACCATCACCACCGTCACCGCCATCAATAGTACCACCAATAACATCAAACAACGACAACAGAGTCCACCATAACAATCAAAGCCGACAAAACATTTAAAAAACTTGGGAGAATTTTCAAAAACTTGCCAAAACTGAAAACGTGACCAACTGTTGAAAAGCGGCTAAAGAAATTGGGATTTTTTTTTTTTTTGGACATTTAATGCGAATAGTGGATGAAAGGTTGAGAGTGAAGCAAGCAGATCTGGTGGCTCCATTTAAACATTTTTGAATAGAAGCGTTTTGGTCACTTTGGGCCTTGAAAGAAATACAAGTTTGTTCTACGATAGAGATTCTGTTTACTTATCGTCTCAATATATCACCACTGATTTGGTGATTTGAAGGAATTTTGTTTACCATGACTTCCACAAATCATTTCTGCCTTGTTTCTGCTTCTTTAATTAATTTTTTTTTTGTTCCAGCTAAGCAGTTGATTGGTTTGTTGCAGGAATATGAATGAAGGAATGTGAATAGAAATCTAAGCGTTTTAAAACTAGTATTTAACATGGGCCCGAATAGCATTAAGCGAACCACTTTAACTACAGTCTACTGCCACATATTCCCACGGACAGATAAGAAAAGCTTGAGGTGACGACCGCCCAGTTGGGATGAGGAATACATTCTGCTAAAATAAAAACAAAATGAAGTCTAGAATGTGACCCCGCGATTCATCCTTGCTTCCAGCCATCTCAAACCAAACGAAATATGAAATATTTCTTCGATGACTTAACCTCAGCAGTCTTCTGGTAAAAACTCTGTGAATAAACAAAATTGCCATGAAAATTTTCCCAAAAATCAATCTTTCGAAATCGAATTAAGACTGTAGGTTTCGCCACTCATGAAAAAAATATTAACAATCTCAACAGCAAGGCTATGACAAGCTATGCCGTTATCCTGACTCAAGTAGCACAGGCTTTTATAAAAAAAAATTAAAAAATATTAAAAAAAATAAATTTTTGTCATAAAACGCTTTGTATCAAGCAAACTAAACAAGACAAATAGACAACAACAAAATATACACATCGTACGGTACACGAAATTACGCAAATATGCAAATATATGTATATGAAATTACAAGGAAATTTGTCG
Organism: Sarcophaga bullata; assembly: GCA_005959815.1. NCBI lineage: Eukaryota > Metazoa > Arthropoda > Insecta > Diptera > Sarcophagidae > Sarcophaga > Sarcophaga bullata. Next base: position 1,068,859 of record QOCX01000009.1, read on the forward strand.
CGAGTTTTCAGTCAGTAATGGCACGCGAGTCTATGATTAATAATCGACACTGCCCTAAAACGTACGTGTTTATCTGGGAGAGCAACATTTGAATTATTCAACACTCTGGTCTTCATTTTCGTTATCGTGACTGAGACCGTGGTAATAAAAATCTACCCCTAAATAATATGTATGCCTAATTTTACAAAATATTCTGCAATACATATACAAGTGAGGCTAGTTACTTACAACCAGTTGCCTATCTACAGCATGTATAACATCAAGTTGAAGCTTGGGTTTGAAGGACTTGGCATAGGCATAACCACGTCTTCCACATACCTATAAGTCAATCTCAGCCCTTGCCAGCGAGGACTCTTGTATATTCCTTATATAGATTGTCATAATCTATCATTCATCAACGTAGTCCTGAAGCTTCAAAGCAGATCTTCATGCAACCTTTGAAACAAGCGTTATTATTGATGACACGTTATTATGAGTCAACCAGCCATGACACGTTAGTAAATTTTTCATATTTAAAGCTTTTCTTACAGTTAACCCTGTAATGTATAGGGGACACCAGTGACCCAAATGTTTTGCACGACAAACTTGTGCAAAGTAAGAGAATTGACACCCACTGCCAGATAGAAAGCGTTAGAAATCAAAAACCAAACAATTCTTAGAAGAAAAAACTAAAAATGGTACTTCCCTGGATGCAGCGGGTCTCATTTTCCAACCGCTAATACATGTTGTACATACGTACTTAAGTTAAAATAAAAATGTTAGTATGACTATCCATTAAAATGTACATTCGGGTGATGATATTTCATTGGTTTACTAGCTGCATCATGATGGGCATTGTTATTTTTAGAGAACATAACCAAAAAACAGAAAAAAAACAACAAAAAAGGTAGAAAGAAAAAAAAAAAACTATTTAACTGTCCGTCCACAGACCATCGAAATGAATGACTAAGGGACTCAGCGAAAAACAAACAAGAAAAAAAACACAATGCGTGTGGATAAAGGTTTTTTTTCTTAATTTTCTTTAAAGTTCTTTTATTTATTTTTTTTTTTGTGGTATGGCATGATGTGGTGTGGTGTGGTGTGGTGTGGTTTGGTGGTGGCCAGACACTGCCAGATGCTCAGGCTAGAGGATCACACTGATCATCATCAACTGAACATCAACGGCAGCCAAGAACAAGGATGAAAACAACTTTATGGTATAATAGTTGTTGTTGTTATATATTTGAGATTCTTGGCGTTTCTACAGGTTTCGTTTAACGAAATTGAATTGAAAAACTACAAGAGTACCGCTCATGATCATCAGTGTCAATGTTAAATAAACTCCCATGTATTGCACAAGCTATTAAATGTCGTTTAAGAGATTCTCTGTCTGTTTCTTTGTTTATTTGTTTGCTTGTTTGTTTTTTCTTTCTTTATTGTTGTTGTTGTTGTTGTTATTGTTATTGTTATTGTCTAGTTGTTGCAATGTTGATGACGTTGTTTTAGGTAGGTAAGCAGGCATGCATACAATTGTGTTGTTGCACATGTGTGTGGCAACTTAAAAGCGCCCACCACCACAGTATAGGATTTTAAACAAACCAAAAAGGAACAATTTATTTACTAATCGTATAATAAAAATTTTCTGCAAAACTTAACAAAAGAAGAAGAAGAAAAAGAAGAATAGTAGTATACACACACACACACACACACACACACTTATATACTATATTATCCATCGATTAATCGCCCTAAGGAATGCGTTCGAAATGCAAAATGTCAGCTTTTTTAAAATTCTTTAAACGTTTTGTGGTATTTCTTTTGTTTTCTGTGAGAAATTTCAAGCCAACAAACATAAATTACTTAAAACACTGACATCTTCTACTAAAACAAAAACAAAAACAAAAACAAATAAAAATTTTTAACTTGCCTCACTCACTCACAATCAATGTGGCAGGGTATACCATAAACACACAAACATACATACAAACAAACAAACAAATAAAAAAAAAATTGGTACAAATATTGCAACGAAATGATTTTTCCATTCCACCAACAACAACAGCAACAACAACAACAACAACCAGCAACAACACGAACAATAAGTTGTATTGAAAAACGCTTTTTTCTGCTTTTGTATTGAAAACCTTTTTTTTCGCTTTATTGTTGTGTAACATGTTGCATGCTACTTATCGCATTTGTGTTTGTATTTGTTGTTGTTATTGATTTTTATAGTTGCTGTTATTTGATTTGAGCTCGTGTTCTCCTTATAATACGGGCTGTGTGGCATTAATACTGCAGACTAAAAACGCAGAAACCATTAAAATTTTTGTTTGTGTTGCTGTGGCAATTCTCTTTGTTGCTACAATGTTGTTGTTGTTATTGTTGTTGTTATTATTATTATATTGTTGTTGTTGTTGTCTTCAGTTTACGTTTGCAAATAAATTTTATATTGAAATTGTTTTGAAAATGAAAAAGAAAATTTATTATCGCGTATCGTTTTATTGCTATTATTTAATTTTGTACAAATTGTTGTTGTTATTATTGTTGTTTTATTTTTTGTTTTTTTAATTTTTTTTTTTTTTGCAGAGTGAAAGAATTATCATTGCTTAGCTGAAAATATTGTTTGACAAACCTAAGACTTAAGACACGAACTTGATTTATATGGCATGAAAGGCATTTTTTGTATGTCAATATAAAAGACTTAAGAAACAAACTTTTTTGTTGTTTCGTTATTTTAACAAATAATTTTCATAAAAATGAAATGGCAGCTTAAATAATTAATTAAGAATATAATTTACACAAGTTGCGTTTAATTGATAAGCAGAAATATTTTCGACTTCATTGATTGAGTTCCTTCATGGATTTCAGCTGAAATAAACGGACATACTTTTAAAATATCATGGCTTTCCGAGAGTTCTTCTTATTATTATTATTATTTTTTTAATGTATACACTAGCCTTAGTCTAGTACGTAGTATGTTGGCCACGGTTCAAATCCCAGGTTTCTTAAAAATCCATCGTCCGTAGGTGTGAGACGCTAGGTTGTAATCCTGACGTATGTATGTATGTATGAAACAGTTTGTTTGCAATGTATTGCTGAAAGAAAAAATATGTCCAACCATTGAAAGCTCTGTGTCCACTGTGCTGTACTGAAAAATGAATACCATCCAATATGCTTTAACTATGAGGATTTAAGGCTTTTTCCTATTACGTTTAATATTCTTGCGAGTGTAAACAGCTAAAGTCACTCACTAAGAAACTAGATGGACTGTATTAGTGTAACTTTAGGCTTGCTATCGACTGGAATCTTTCGTTTACCTCAAGACATTCAATCCAGCCTAATATGAACATTGTTTGTTGACATCTAGAAAAAAACACAACATGCTAAGCAAAGTTTTTTTGAACAAAAAATCGTTTTTGAATACAAGTTTCAGATATTTTGCCCAGGAAATCTAAAGCAGACTACGACCGAAATACGTTCTGAAATTGATCAATTCTATAGACTTGAGATTTATTTTTCTTTTTCTTTTTTTCCAAATTCCCACAACAAAAAGAATGCAAAAATTAAGTTTAAAAAAAAATATTCTCAATTTAATTTGCATTTTGAAAACTCATGCTTTTTAGAGAAACAAAAAAAAATTTAAAAACCAATGCGAAATTCAAACAAAAAGTTCTTTTATTTGCAATTCAAACAATATTTTTTGTTTTTTCTTTGCTTCTTTAAGTATGTATTTTTATAACAAAATTTGAAACACAGTCAAAAATCATGACAACCAAATCGTTAATAATAAAAAAAAACGTCAAATAACAACAAAAACCAAAAACAAAAACAACAATTTTTTTGTCTCAAACAAAATAAGGATTTTTTTTAATGTTTTCCTTAGCCAAACATTTAAACAAAAAATATAAATCAACAGTCACTAAAAAATTGTTGTCTTTTGAAATTAAGTAACATGTTTGTGCGATTTGTGTACTGTTTTTCGCTCTTTTCCTGATTTCATTACTCGTATTTAAATAATTTTTTGTTTTGTTTTTTTTTTTGGTTTTTTGCAACAACAAACAGAAAATGTTGGTTCATTTAAATTTTTTTTTGTTGTTAAATGCTTAACTACAGCAGACTTATAGACTCCAAAAAATAAACACTCAGGCTATGCAAGCATGTAATGTAAAGCAAAAATCAACAACAACAACAACCACCTAACTAGACAGAAAAAAATTGATTTAAACTTGTTGCATTGAAAATAAAGCAAAATTGTGGCACAAAGCGTTTAGTATTTCGAATTGAATGAAAAATTTTCAAAAAAAAAATCTTTAAAAAGTAATTGCGATTAAAAATAATTGCAAGGCAATAAAGAATTGAAAATCGACTTACAAAATATTTCACAGCTGACATTTATTTTTGTGGAAACTTTTAATTCGAGTTGAGTACTCGTAGCAAAACTACCGTCCAATTTACAATATTTTCCTAACGCTTTGAATTTGCAGTAACGTTGGATTCTTTCACTGTAAACTTCTCTAACAACTCCCACCTTTTCCAATTACGATAGTGGGCACTATGTGGTGACCGTTTCCAGTCTCTTTAAATTTATTCATGATCATGTTAATTATTTCCAATGTGAATCGATTATAACGATTATAATAACCATGTAATCCTCGGCAACTGGCCTGATTTGTATCGTCACATTCGTTGTAGGTTTTAACGATTTTTAGTAGCTTCTTCGGCTGTTTGTTCATGCCCTTAACAATGCCCATTTCAGACTCGATTGGAAATCTTGAGTAAAATTTTTTTCCTGAATATTTGCAAAACCGAAGCAACCATGCTTCCGCGCCTTAGAGTGGCAGATTTCAGATGAGCGACTTGTAAAGCAATTAGTTTCGTCGCACCAGAAACATATCTGCCTCTCAATTTCCCATTAACACCGTAAACACACCGATTGGCAGGAGACTGACTCAAGCCACTACAAATTCATTTCTCGACAATGTCGAAAGCATAGCATTGTAACCTGAAATGTGATAAGCTGCATGTACTTACTTATCGACAATATACGAAATAACATGGATATACGGATAGTCTTGCTAAAGAACGAATTCTCTCTGTAATGCAGTGTGCAATCCGTTGGACAATCGACCACAAATAGAAGTGTCCTGCAAGAATGTTGAACTTAAGAGCTATTTATGCTGAGACCGCTCATAAGCTTCGAAGTGATGAAAACATTTGAAGAAGCTGGATCGGTGATGGATATTAAGATTCCTGGTCGGTGTCCTAAAAATATTGCTTCTGCAAACGAAAGTTGCCCGCATTTACTACGCCGGTATTAAAGCCTTAGTACGCTTCATACTGTTAGTGTCATTAGCGTGTACGCAAGCAACTGGCCATTTCTGTAAAAATTATTGTAATTTCATTGAGATTCTGTTTTTCTTAGGACACTACCAATGACAATATGAAAGTAATATTGCCAAAAGTTTCTGAGAGGTTCTTTCCTATATTGACGGAGCTGGAAGCGCTGCAGGGGCACCGACTTGAGTCATAATTCCTAAGCGGGCTATCCAATGCTCCCTAGCAACAGACAAACAGATAGTGTTTCTACAGAATTTGATGTACTGAGGATAGCAAGTCTGAAGCTGCACTAATAAAGTCCAATTAAAGTCCTTGGTGAGTGGCTTTCGTCGTTCATACAGTATCCAAGTAAGAATTTTAAACGCAAAAGGAAAAAGGCTTATACACCGTTGTAGTTAAAGCATATCATATTGTTTCCATTTTATATTACTGCGTGGAGAACACCGAGCTTTCAATTGTTGGACAGACTTTGTTCCAACAATACATTGAAAATAAAATGTTGCCTCAAACAACTCGACCAGTGGTTTGAACCGTGGCATCACGTCTAATAAGCCAGTATCTGCCAGACTAAGGCCACTACTACTCATTCGAAATGTTACTCAGCTATGCAGTTTAACAACTATGCAGTCGTGTATAGTGTAGGGTATGTGTAAACTAAACTTATAATTTAGTTTTGTTTTGTTGGCAAATATTGTCGGATTAAAGCAACAAATGTTGTTCATGTTTCAGGATTTTATTTTACGGAATACAACACCTTAAAAATAAAAACACACAGCAAGCAAATCGATCGTAAAGCTGAGAAAGGTGGTTGATTTTTTTTTTTTTTTTTGTAAAGTTGAAGCATTGAAGCAAAACAAACCAACAAACAACAAACTGATTATGTTCCAACAACAGATTTTTCAGACTGGCTTCGTACAACAATATATAGTTTAAATAGAGTTTTTTTTTACAATAAATAAATAACAACAACTACTGTGTTTTAATTTAAGGCAACATTAAACATTAAAAGCTAAAGCGTTAATAAAATGAGGCTAAGACTGACTTATGTGACGTTTATAACTTTAAGACAATATTAATATTCAGACAAATAAATAAAATTGAAAAAAGGAAAGATGGAGAAAAAAATACAACAAAAACAAAAACCTCCTCAAAATGTTTGTGTACTTTGTGTACCCTGTATACAGGCTGCAGCCGGCTGCATGAGACTCAAACAAAAAGTGACTCTACAAATTTTTAAGTATTCGTTTTGGCTGCTTAATGTCTGTTGCTGGTTACTGATGGCCAATATGCTTGCTGGCTGGCTTATTTGCTCATGATTGTTCATGCTCATTAACATGAATTTAAGATTTTAAGCTGCAGCTGCTGACGTTACTGTTTGCATTTGCTGTTGCTTTCAGAGTTTCAAAATTGATTTTTCAGTTTTTTGGTATGTCTGCCTGCAGCGGGGCATTTTTTTTCTTTTTTTTTTTTGTTATTTTTGTATATGCGCCATGACAAATTAAAAAATAAACAAGAATCTGTTTAAAAGACAATTAAAATTATTTAAGCCGTTGCGCCTGTTGCACATCTCTCTCACAATCACACTAAATGCATAAAAGAAATGCTGTTCGCATTAGGACGGACTAAATAAACAATTAAAACCAAAAACAAAAACAACAACAACAACAACAACAAAACAAATTATTTTATTTATCTTCATGTCTTTAAACAGCGATAATCGTCATACATATGTTGGTGTGTGTGTGGGAAAGTTTATAAATATTTATAAAAAAATTTGTTTATTATTTTACAACGTAGTTGTTGTTGTTGTTGTTGTTGTAGTTGTATTTTAATCTCTAATAAATTACCAGATTTTCCTTATTTTTTTTCTTTTTTTATTGCCATGCCTTAATGGGGTGTTAGTGTGTGCTGCTTGTGTCTTTTGTTTATGAAGTGACAATTTGTGAATGTCATTAAAACTGAAAAGCTGTTTTCCAAATTGGTTTGTTTAGTTATTTACTTACTCTCGGTAATTAGTTTGTTTGTTGTTTGTTAAATATTTTTAACAGGGATTTCGGTTCTTAATTTGGTCAACAAGATGATGAATTCGAATAAAGTGACTTGCTAAAATGGGTGCACGACTGAAGGCTATACTTTCCAATGAAAAATGCCTCACATTTATTAATTCTGTTGGCATTATTTTTCGACTTTAATAGATACATTATTCTATCCATCGAAAATATTCTGCAGGGATTTCCGAACAGTAGACAGATGTTCGCTGCTTGATGTGAATTGTGAACTGAAGGCACCAATAGTTCATATTTTTTTGGAAAAGAAGTCGATCACGCCATCACCACGTTTCGACAACAAGTAGAGGCTCTAGACATACGTACATTCTCCGTCAGTCTCCGAAAAATATTTATTCATTTCGACTCCTCACGCTTCATAAGCCAACACAGTACCTACTAGAATGCGAAGACTGCGGAGGCTCTGGGAAGAAATGTAAACTATACAAGCAAAGTCAGCCAAAGCATATGAACAATTTCAATAAGATTGAGAATCACCTTTTCCATGTAACCGGGTTGAAATCAATCTGTGTAAGTAACCGCACGTAATCGTTTTTTTTTTTTTTGACCAACACTCAGGCCCCTACTTATGCAGTACATTGTGTTCAAATAAGGAAAATAGGTTAAAATAAAGAAGACAAAAACGAGTAGTACTTATGGATATAAGATTTGAATCTTTTTATATAAAAAATGGCAGAAAAGACCTTATCAGGCAGTTAGTTCCACATACGGATAGTCTGGCTAAAGTACGAATTCTATCTGTAATGCAGTGTACAATCCACTGGCCAATCGACCACAAACGGATATGCCTTACGTGAAAGTTGAGCTGCAGAGCTATGGAAACCGCTCATAAGCAAGATTCCTGGGCGTCAACATACTGGTTGATGCCCTGAAAACATTGCAAACAACAACGAGAGTTGTACCGCACGTACCAAACTACTCGACTACGGTAACTATAAAAACAAAACTTATGTCTATTGGAAGTAAACTATCTTATCTCATCAGAGATTCAGTATCCTTCTGATAGTGTGTATTGACTGCATGAATCTGTAAACACTTCTGCTATATGCAGTAGATAACCTCTGTTCATTCCTTATCAGGAATATTCACTACATGATCTCGGAAATTTACAACTTTGAGTATCTGCCGTTAAAGAGGCAGATCTTCACACTTTCTCAGAGCATACGTGTTACGAACGACTGCAAGTTTCTATGGAGAGGCAATCATATGTTTTTGTGCTTCTGTATCCGGATATTGTGTTTACTAACTTGCAAAATACGTAAATGGGTGTCATAATCTATATAAAGAAACTATTTAAATCACTATGGAACATGTGGAGCACATGTAAAAAATCTATTTTTATTATTGTGTTGCCATTAAAGTTCTTTTCTTATTTCCAAATTATCATATTTATACGAACGAATCGAACTTGTTATGATATTTTGTTTGTTTTTTTTTTTGTTTTTTTTTTTTGTCGTGAATATTTAAATTTATTTTCTTACATATCGAATCATATGGCTGGTATTCGTTATCAATATAATCAATCTTGTTGAAAACCTTTACAAAAAAAAAAGAGAAGAAACGACCTGTTTGTTTAAACAGATTTTCAAAGATTTTAATCATGTTTGTTTTAAACAATTTATACTTTTTTTTTTTGTATTTATTTGATCATAAAAATCATTTCGTTTAAGAATTTTTTTTCTTTCTTTTTTTAACCACAAAAATTCTTTTGATATGAAAAAGAAAAAAGAATTTCTTGTGGTTGATTTCTTTTTCTTGTGATATTTTTTTTCTTTTTTTTCATTTAAAATTTAATTTAATGCAAAGCACCTGCTGTGCAAACTCACACGCCTCACTTGGTGTTGTTATCAGATGATATCATCACCCGAAATTCCTCAAAAGCAAATAAATCCTAAAGAAACCAAAGAAGAAGAAAAAAAAAGAAAACAAATACCATTCAAACTCAAACTGGATGATGACTCGTAAACAAGAGAGGCCGTTTGTCAAGACTAGCCAAATAATTTGAATTTTTCTTCTTCATCTTCTAACACAAACTAAATAAATTAAACATTTCATTTTTCTTTTCAATTTTATTGTCGTTGTTGTTGCTGTTGTTGTTTTTCTCGTATGTATATTTAATAATGCCCGTATCTATAAAATATTAATTAATTACACTTTTATTAGTTGAAATGAGATTTAAAACTGCTGATAAAGCGGTAAAGTTTCTTCTTGTTATTCATTTTATTTATTTGACTTTTTAATCTGCTTTTCTTATTATATATTACATACATATATACGCATATATACACTTATACATACATACACAAACAACAAAAAAAAAAAACGTTGTCTGTTACCAAACTTGTTAAAGACGTCAATGAAAGTTCTTTTCAAAACTCACCACAACTCATATGCCCTGCATTCAGTTGGTATTCAATTCAGCTGGTTTAAATCATAAATACCAGTTAATTTATGATCATTTCTAATTTAAAAAATGAAAAAAATAAAAAAAAATAAAAACAAATCAAATAAATTTTAAAAATCAGTTAAAATTAAAATTAAATTCAAATCAAAATCAAAGCGTATAGTAAACGTATCGAATGCCAATAAATACCATACTTTTGTATGTACATATGTACGTATGTATGTATGTATGTATGTACAACTGTTTAAACAAGATAAACGGGAATGAATTTTATTTTATTTTTTTTCTTTTTCCATTTGAATCTCTGTTCAAATTTATATCATTATCATTTATTTTATCTTGTTTCGTATGAGATATGTATGCTGGTTGATGATAATTATTGCATGATTTATAAAATAAAAAAATAAAAATAAAAAAAAAAAAACTTAAAAAAGGAATCAAAATAATAAAATATACTTTAGTTAATCAAAAACTTAGAAAACAAACTTTTATTTCAAAAAAAAAATTTTATCAGCCGAGTACAGTAATAAATAATTTTATGAGCATAAAAATGTTGTTTTTAAATAAAATAGTTTACTCTGAAACAAGTATTGAAGAATTTTCTTAATTATAGTATCCAGACAGATTTGCAATAAAACTTATCAAACTTATCAAAAAAAAAAAAAAAAAATCAAATTTCAATATTGCAAATCAAAAGACTTAAGAAACAAACATTTTTTATACAAAATATTGCCATACCAGCGAGCCTACAATACCATGTCAAGAATACCTCCAACTCTGGCCAAAAAATCATCTTTTCGTGTGAAGCTCATTTTCATTTTGACGGGGACGTTAATAAGCAAAGTTTGGAGTTCAGAAAGCACACACGTGGTATTACTGAAGTCAAAGCACCCATTACAAGTGACAGATTGTTGCAACTTGTAGAGCGGAGGGATCATTGGCCCATATTTCTTTGAAAATAAGGACGGTGCAACCATTTCGGTAAATGGAGATACCTATCGCACCCGCTCTTTATGGTACTCATGATGTGAACGTTTTTTTGGTTTGAATAGGATGGTGCATCTCATGCCAAAATCGTTTTATTCCGTCAAATGATTGATAGTCGTTCAATTATATGAAATGGTGATGCCAATTGTCCACTAAGAAACTGAAATTTGACACCGTTGGAGTAGTTTCTGTAGGGCGCCGTTAAAGAAAAGTGACAATTGAGAGCATAGAGGCCAGAGATACGACCGTATTCGAAAAAGTGCACGAAAATTAATAGGATCGAATGAGATACTGTAAGCAATTGAGCATTTCAAGGCCAACATCCTTGATGCCAACGCCTTTCACAATGCACTCCAAGAGTAGGACTTTATAATTACGATAAATTTTTTCATAAAACTTTCCATTTATTTCGACTTTTCCTTTCAAAATAATAAAAGATTTCACCCGCTATTACTCATTAACTTTTAAATTCGTTTCCTTCTATGTGATGACACTACTTTTTCCATTAGCACTGTCAATTTGACATTTTATCACTCGTAATTGATGAAATTCCATTGAAATATTTCATCATATAGAAAAAAAAAAAATATAAATTCCTGAAAAACACTCCATTTCAAGATGACAAGGTGACTTTGTGGTATGAGCAACGTTAGCAATAACAATAACAAAAACAACAACAACACCATGATGATCATCTTCATCTGGTTGTTGTCAATGTATGTATATAAGTAGTTATCAACTGTATGATCTTCTCTCTCTCCTCTGCATACCTGAATCTCAACAACAACAACAATAAGAAATAAAACCGAATTTATTTAATTTCTAATCGTATTTTAACCGTTTAATATGCAAATTTATTATTTATTAATAAATTGTTTAAAAAAAAAACAATTTTTTTCTTCTATTTATCTTGTGTTTACTTTGTGAATGTTTTGTTGCTGATTTGTTTGTTTGCTTTCATCGAACTAATGGCGCATGTGTGTCTGGAAGTGATCAGTTACTGGATTTACGAATGCTTGTGTTATGGCTAAATGGCTGGTGTCGGAGGTGGTGTTGAGTCTATGCATAGTATTTGGTTTTAAGTGTCATGTAGTTGTATAAGATAAATTGATATTTTTTGTTGTTTTTTTGCTTTGCTTTCTGTTTAGTTTTAGTTTTCCTTGTAAGAGTCAGTTGTTGTGCACATTTGTGAATAATCTTAAAAGCGTAATTTCTTAAACTGTTTTTATACCCTACGAATGGCATCATATGTGCAAGTAATGTTATTGCAATTAACACACAGAATTTTTGTTCTGAAGTTCAATTGTTCCACTTAGAAATGTCACATCATTTCATTCGTATGACTGGTGCAGCAGACGTTACAGCATCTCATTTAATCGGACCAGTTCTCATGTACTTTTGCTATTGAATGGAGTCTTATCTCGGCAATGGCATCACGAATGTTGGCCTTCAAATGCTCAACTGTCTCTGATTTATCGGCATAACATTTTTCTCTAACGACGGCCCACAGAAAATAGTTGAACGATAACAATTCGTAACTTCTTTGCGCTTAATTGACATCACCATTTCGCCTAATTAAACGGTCATCAAACGTTTGACGCAACAGATCGATTGTGGCATGAGATGTGTTACATCATCCTGTTGAAACCTAATATAGTTCACATCAATACCTTGAAGAGCAGATTCCAAAAAAAATTAATTATCATGGTCCAATAGGTGTCTCTATGGTTGTAGCGTCCTCAATTTCAAAGAAAAATGAGCCTACGATGCATCTGCTCCAAAAGCCGCACCAAACACTCACTAGTAATGGGTTCATTAACGACATTGATGGTTTTCTTTTTTTTTTGTACAATCGACATCATTGTGCAGTTTGTCGTTAGTCGTTAGTCCATCTAGGGAATCAAAAACGAAGCGGATGGTCAAGTGGCTTCAAAACTCCAACAAATTGAACTTTGAAAGGCATCATAGTGACATCTTTAACATAAAATTTGACGTAAACTGCTGCATGAAAAGTTTAATTCTTGAACACGATGACAAGTTGATGTTGGTGGACTCTCACGTACGCTCTTAGCCTCGATATTTTCGGGAGCACGCACTGTACGAGCACGCTCGCATCTTGTCGAATCAACAATGAAACCATTGTTACGGACTTTAGCAAAGAAACATGCATATGCTGGGCACTGTTGGTCCTTCTCTGCGATCAAATTTTTTACGAAATTTTTCCACAATTTCCCACCAATTGTCATTGTTTTGGAAATAAATTTCCAATAAATCCCAACGTTGATCAAGCGCATATCGATTCAGTAAAAAAAAGTACCAAAACGCAAACTTTTATCCTTCACTAAATTCCATAAGTCATATGGCATTGTAGGGTTTAATATTGCCGACTGATCAATTATAAGTTCTTTACTTGTGTTATTTATAATTTTATAATTTTTAATTAATTTTAATTCCTTTTTCTTTTTCTTTTTATTTATATTTTACATGTTTTCTCTTCAGTTTTTTTTTTCGCAATTGAAATATTTCCATTATTTTTTTGTATGTGTGTAGTGTTTAGTATCCATTGATATTGTAATTTGAATTTATTTGTTTTATTATGCGATTTAATATTATTATTGAATATTGGAAACACTCCCACTTTTGTTTTTTTTTAATAAGATTTTTCAATTAATTTTATTCTTTTTTAATTCAATTTCTATTATATTCAATTATAAACGCTTTATTTGTTAATTTTAATATATTGCTGCAGGGCGCTATAATTGCTGGCAATATATGTATATGCCGATATGCCAATATTATATGAGAACATTTCGGTTATTCATGAGCCGGCAAATCTAATTCTATTTTGAGTGCTTCTAATCTCGTACAGAAATTGATGCTGTGTCAGCGAAAGATCGATAAATGTTTCGAAGAAAGCTCATTATAGCCATGTTCTTTCGAAGACCTGGTGCCGTTCACTAGGAATGACAGATTTCAGAACCTTTTTCATGACAGTTTGCAGAAGTCGGTAGAAACCCCTTCTAAAAGCATGAATGGAAAACCATATTCCGGCTACATAGGCATTTGATGCGGGTATTATCAGAAGTGTACGTAGAGAATGATCCTGTCTTGGTGGGGAAGACCAAACGGAGGAATTTCTCGCAAAGCAAAAGCCTCTGGAAGTAAGTATTAAGCAATCCCAGCAGTTGTATGTCAATAAATCATAAAACACAGCAGTTCTCAAAGCCACAATAACTTATGCCATCGGTCAAATTCAGCCTGATTTATGCTCCGTAGTCATGGAAAATACAATGTTTTTGATGCTGTCTCCAGATAAGCACTAGCGAACAGTTGAATGATGTTACATTCCACACATAATTTATAACAGTGGGTTCTATTATATCTCACACACCTACATAAATTGGTATTACAACCATTCAGTTAGAATTACGACCTAATTTCAAGCATCATTTAATTTTATTCATGAGTGGCAGGAACTACAATTTTAAGTCGATTGCTAACGAGAGATTTTTAAGGAACTTTTCATGGCAATTTCATTTTCTCTCAAAGTGGCGGGAGCTGCAGTTATAAGTCGACTACGTACGAAAGATTTCCAAGAAATTTTCACCCTCCGAGTTTTTGCCAGAAATCTGCTGAGAGAAGGTCGCCAAAGATATATTTTTTCCATATTTCGTGTTATTGAGGATGCCTGTAACACACGTACTCGATATGTTCCATACGAAACCCCGATATATTCTGCGAAACTATCCATCAACCAAATAGGATTTGGCCAATTCTATATATTCTTTCGTAGTCTTTTTAGGTTATGTCCCATCTAGCAGTAGTAAAAAACTGCAGCCAAATTACAAATCCTAATTCACGTTCACTGAAGCCTATCAAAAGTAAGTACAACTCACTCCTATCTCTTGTCATTAAGGTTGGCCCAGAAAATTCTGCTTTAACACATTTTTTGATCGAAATAGGGTGAATGTAAATGTTTCTTACTAATGATTGTTGCTGTTTTGTTTTTGTTCTTGTAATAATTCATTTTGTTTGTAATTTATTTGCATGTTTTATGACTGTTTGATTACTGTTGTTATTGTTGTTTTCTACAAAATTAAATTTCATTTTGAATACAGATATTGTTAAGCTGTAGTCAGTGTTGTTATTGTTGTTGTTGTTGTTTTTCAGATTTATTAATTAATAATGATAAATTATTGTTCAATTATTGTCACACCTTCGTTATGTCAATATGTTTGATTATTTTTTTCTTTATTTTTTTCCCATTGTTTGTTAGTCTTGTTGGTGTTGTTGTTTTATATGATTTAGTATTATTAATTGTCAATTGATGGATGTTTATTTATTTATTTATTCTTTATTGTTATGCTTATTGTTGTTGTTGTTGTTGGTGTTGCTGTTGCTATTGTTGTCATCTTTTTAAAAAAAAAATTGATTTTAACGTTGCTTGTCTTTTGTTTAGTGCTATTAAATGTTGTTGTCGTTGTTATTGTAGATGTTGTTGGTGTTGTTGTCATTTCATGCCAAACTCTCTTTGATTTATTTGTTTAACTAATGGCATTTGTTGGCCGTTTTTGACATCAAAGCGTCGTTGTTGTTATTTTTTCTTCTTCTTATATTTTTCTCCAAGCATTTCTTTTTGTTTTTTTTTTTTTTCTTTTATCTGCGACGTTACTTGGTGAGTGAATATTTATTGTTGGTTTGTCTTAAAACCAAAAAAAAAAAAAAAATTAATATTCAGGTACAGTCAATCAATAAGAGTTGAAGGCTTTTAGCTGATACCCTACTTGTATAACAACTAAGCTGTTTGGCTTACTTGGCACATAGTGTTGAAACATTGTGTCCCTAATTTATCAAATGTTGCTATGAAATGTTGCAGAGGCTAGCTTTAGAATTATAGTCCATGCAGCATCAGATGGATTCTCTAGAAATAATGATGGATTAGGAAATTTGGCAAAAGAGGGCTTAGAGATGGCTTAAAAAGGGCTTAGAGGAGTGTAGAAGTCTTTTAGTTGTTTCCAAGTATGGCAAGCCGTACTTGAAACTGTTAAAGAATTTTCTTATTGGTTAGAGAGATTAGAGCTGGTAGGTAAAAGCACACATGATAGTGTGTCACATAGTCGATCTATAGTGTCCATATTGTTTTTATTTATTTTTATTGGCATTAATCTATAAGTGATTTCAACATGAATATGTCTTGTCTTGTGTTGTGCTGTGCTGTGTTGTGTTGTGTTGTGTTGTGCTGTGTTGTGTTGTGGTATCGCAGTTTTCTTTTCAAACAATTTTTCTAATTTTTTTTTTCTCTTCATCAACTTTAATACTGAGACAGAGTGGCTCCTTAAAAAATATTGACAGCTCATATTAAATCTGCATAAATAAAAAGTAAATAGTGATTTAAGAGTATAGTTTTTTATATCGACACAATATATTTTTATTTTATTTTTTATTTTTTTTTCTTTTACACTGACACACTTTTTATTGGACATTTGCTGGTTTTTTTTCTATGCTTTTTTCTTTTGTTGTTGTTGTTGTTAGTCTTTATGTGACACATTTGATACAAAACTAAAGAGTATTTCTAAAAATAGGCGATTATAGGCAAAATATTTTATTATAAATAATATGCACGTTTTGGTTTTGATTTGTTTTTTTTAATTCTTTTATTTCTTTTGTTTTCTTGTTTTTTTTTTAATAATATTTTCAATGCCTTGAAATTCTCTTGATAGAATAAAAAAATTATTTGCATAAAAAGGCTTATAAAATAAAGGCTGAAATTATCATACTTTAAGTTCACTTGCATAAGAGAAAAAAATCTGGCGTTATTCATGCTCCGAAACGCGTAATGGATGTACATATGAATTGTTATGTAAAATTAAAAAAATACTGTTTAATGTATGGTCATAGAATATTACATCCATAAACAATTAAAATATATTGTGGTAGTAGTAGCAGAACATCAATTAGAAATCTGTTCAAAGAGAATGATTACGAATGAGGAAACACTCCCTCCTGTACAATACATTTGTCGTTCACATAGCCTATAATAATCAATAAGAATTTACAAAATATCCTTTTAAGAAATATAATTTAGCAAGTTTAGAGCAAAAATAAATATCACTGTGCCTAGAGCATGCTATTAAATAATCTATTAGCAGGCAATCAAGGAGCGAATATGTCCAAAACCATTTAAATGGTAGATTTCTAAAAATCAACCTCTAAGTTATTTCTTATGACAAATCTCCTGCATTAGACTAAAAAGAACACTTGAAATTATCCTCGACTACGACCGAAGAAGGATAAAGAACAACGAACATTATGCTCAATGCACCCAACCGCTGAGAGAAGTCTGAAAGCCATATTGGTACACAATTGATCATTACAGACCTAGCTTTTCGCAACACTTATGCTGTGTGTGTTAAATTTATAAATGAGTCGCATGACCCACAGTTGAAAGTCAACTCGGAATGACAGATTTTTTGAAAAACTTTTCAAGGCAATTGCATTTGCTCTCAGAGTTTTTGTCAGAAATCTGCTGAGAGGAAGTTGCTGAAGAAATATGTTTCGTTTTGTTAGAGATGTCTGATCTACGGTTTGAACCATGGCCTAATGTCTAATAAGCCAGCACACTACCTAATAGAATACGGCGAATAGCACACACAGCTCATGGTTATTTTGTATGAATAATTTGAGATCATGGTCATATCACGTAGGCTATCGATATCCTCCAATTTGATTTTGTTAAACAAATCTTATGGGATTTTTTTTTAGGTGGCATGCTTATGCGACCATCATAAGTCATACTATGATTAAATTCTGCCTGAGTAATGCGTCAGAATTAAAGAAAAAGTTATGATGGATATTTGAATGATGTTATACTTCATACTTAAGGTCAACAATAGAGCTCACAAGCGAAAAAAAAAGTCCAATAATATCCCACATACTTTATTTTACTTAAATTTAAAGTAAAGACAGCACTTAATAAAACATGCAAAAGTCTAAAAACATGCATAGTCTAAAAACTCGACCAAGTTAGATATTCATTGGGCTGCTGTAGGCATTATTTGTTTGCTCATTGAGTTCCATACTTCCTGCAGTTGTCAGAATCCTGATTTATTGAAGAATTTAAAAGGAACTGAAGTGTGTTAAATTTTTTAAATTTCGAAACAATTCTAGGCCTTTCCCAAACTGTGACCTTGGATTTCTCCGTTTAATAGAAGAGAGCGTTTAGCCACCACATCAAGCCAGCTCTTTATCAGTAGTTAATTCTCTCTTATAATATTTATTGGGACTTTTACTTAGAAAAGAAATAAAGAAGAAGAAGAAATAAATGCTACGCTTTGAAAAAATCTCCTTTTTTTCTTTTGAAAATAAAAAATTCTTGAAATTTCTTTGTAATTATTTATAATATTAACAATTTAAA
The DNA here is from genome assembly GCA_005959815.1 of Sarcophaga bullata. Taxonomy (NCBI): domain Eukaryota; kingdom Metazoa; phylum Arthropoda; class Insecta; order Diptera; family Sarcophagidae; genus Sarcophaga; species Sarcophaga bullata. Next base: position 1,087,046 of record QOCX01000009.1, read on the forward strand.
TATCGTGCATTAAATTAAAAGAAAACCAACCACAAATTAATAATAAATGTCAAACATATTAACCTACTTACTTACGATAACAAAAACACACAACCAACCAAATATTAATATTTGAAGAAAAAGCAAACAAAAAACAAAAAAAAAAAATTAAAAATCGAAAAAATTTAAGAGTTTTGTGGGTTTCTCGTTTAAAATAAAATCAGTTTATTATTGTTGTTAACAAATTAGCATTTTTTTTTTTGTTTTCAAAAGAGTTTATATGTATATGTGTGTAGAATATGACATGACAACAAAATGATTTTAAGCAGCTTTTAAAAAGGCATATAAAAAATCACAGAAACATGCTGTCTTATATACAAAAAAGAAAAACATTTTAGAATTAAAAAAAAAATTATATTTTTTTTAAAAATTAAGCCTTAACTTAATGAATTAATATTTGAAGCATATTAAAATGCATTAAATTGTAAATTTAATTTTGTATTTAAGCTCTGATACCTAAAAATTAGAAAAGAAAACAACACACTAAACTAAAATTAAGTTTCGCTACCAGACATTATGGCTCCAATAAATTATTAAAAAATTTTTAAACAAAAATTCAAAAGTTGTTTTTGTATTCGAAATCAATAAGTAAATATTCATATTAAATATCTATATATACATAAGTGTGTGCGTTTTCTCTAAGACCACTTAAAATGACTTTAAAGTGGCTGAAACAAATAGTGGAGACGTAGTTTTAAGCTGATTTCAAAGTCAAAACCTTGACGTACAGCACACGCCTTTTTAACAATTTTTTTTTTCTCTTTTTTTCTTCGATATTTTATGCTATTTTTTTTATTAACATTTCTTTCTTCTTTTTATTATTATTTTTTTTTTGCTACGATTTAAACAAGATTAAGAAGATAATAATTTATGCATTGGCAATAATTTTTGTTTTTTGTTTCTTCACTCTGATCTCTCAGCCATAATTAATATGTTGTTTTATTCACAGCCAATCGTTGAAACCATAGCGTAGAAAAGGATTATACGAGTAACATTAAATAACAATTTAAATTTAAAAATGATTTCACTAATGATAAGTAGCCAATAAAAAAAAAAAAGAAAAAAAAAACGAAATAAAAACAGAGAAAAAAATTTAAAATGAAATTAAAACACAAAATCTAATGATATGGCAATGCAATAAATCATTATGACAGTATTGAATGACGTTAGAATGTTGTCAAAAAAAAAACAAAAACACAAAAAAAAAGAAACGTATTTATTAAGATGTGTCTTCACACACAAAACATAAAAAAGAAAGAATTTTAAAAATAAAATCAAAAATACAAATGCTTTTAATAAATGACTTGCCAAGATCATTTGAAAAAAAATTTAAAAAAAAAAAAAAAAACAAAGATTTATTGAACTCTTCTCTTCAATTAAATATCTTTATAAGGAATTTATTAGAAATTCTCATATTCAAATTTCAAAAATATTTCAAAAAAAAAACCTTAAAAGACTTAAGAAACAAGCTTTAATCAGGTTGAACCAAGAATAAATAGAATAAAACGCTTGCATTTAATCAATCCAAGATCGTCATTTTCAGTTTATATCTATGAAAGTATTTACGATTGAGTCTGCTCTCGTTGTCAATACATACCTATAGGCACACATAATTGGCCAGGATAATGATCTAGCTTCTTTCACCACTTGTGTTCTGTGTGTCAATATTATGCATGCAAAAGTCTACAGATTTGTGAGAAACGCTTCACGGTAATTTATTTTACCGTTAAAGTTTTAGTCAGACACACTAACTTCTAGACTAGACCGACTTCTTCTCTTTGATTATTGGCTGATATGCTCGTCAATTACTTGATGATTCCATTCGCAAGACACCCAGTAAAAAAGCTAAAACCGTGGCAGTTAGAATATCGTTTATTAACAGTGCACTATACGTCATTGCTTCATTCTGTTGGAACCATATGTTCATTAACTCTAATTTATCTAGTTCAGCTAAAAGAAAATCAATCAACATGATTCTACAAAGCTCTCTATGCACAGTGTTCGTTGAGCTTTCAGCATTTTCTTGAATCTAAGGGCATATGACGTCACCAACGTACACACCACAGTATACAATGACGTTGAAGTTGTCTTGCTCAATATCTAAATTCAGGATTCAAGGCTTACTTGGTTTTTTAATGACCAGCAACTAATGTAACAGATGTAGCAACACACTACGTTACGTTGGAGATGTCTGACCTGGGCTTAGATCTGCGGTATCACCTCACGGTATCACTGCCTACTAGACTACGACAACTATATTTTATTATTGTTTTTTATTTAATTTCTATTTAATTTTATTACTAATGAATAGTAAAAGATTTTAATACAATAAATGATTTATAAGCTGTGTTTGAAGTGGAAAACAATTACAAGCAATTACAATTAGAACATGTTTAATTGTAACACCTGCATGGCGCCTAAAACAAAAACATTTTCAAACACATGTTTAAACAATAGACATCATTTAAAAGGAGAGACTTATTATATGAAAAAAGCCCTCCCACAGTGTTAACAATAAACATTTACAACTGGAGCTAATATTGTTTTACAATAAAATTTAAAATTAAATTCAATTTGTTTTAATTACCCTTAACTATGATAGAAATAATTGCTTAATTAATTAGTTTACTATTGTATCACATATTAATGAGTCTATTAAAGGTAACCTTAATTATTTATTGATTTCTATTTTTTTTTGTTTTTTTTTTTTTTGTTTTAAATGCAGTTTAAATATATCCCGTGTTTATATATTTAAGTAAAGTATTTAACGGCTCTTTTCTAAACAATTTCAACAATTTTAACGGTTGTTTAAATTGTTTACGACTGTTTATGTAACGCTTATGGTATAATCGTGTAATAAAATGCAATACAAACAGTTTAACTGCTTATTTACGGGAATTTATTATTGTTTTGTATAAAATAAACGTTTATTCTATTAATAAATAATTGTTTAAAAACTTAAATCTGTTGGCATTTTTTAAAAATATTTATAAAAACACAATACTTACCATGTGGTAGGTAATAAAGTTACCCCAATTAGGTGATAAAGAAAAAAAACGTTAAAATTATAAAAAATAAAACACAATATAATACTGTAGGCAACTGTTATGGTAGAAAGACAAAATATTGATGAACGTAGAAATATTTTTGCAAACTCATTAATCTTTCAATATGAAATTTAATCGTTAATTATTTTTTTTTTTCTACATAAACTAGTAGAAATTAATTTTTTTTTTAGAGAAATAAAATCGTTAAATTTACATTTAATTTGAATAAAATTTATTGAAAAAAAATTAACTAAAACGTAATTTGATGTTGTAACAGTACAACTGAACTGCGTAGATATGTTCTTTATGTACGAAGTTTGTTGCTTAAGTCTTTTGCTTTCAAAGCCAAGGCCTAAGCATACAATTTCACTATTTATCCTTCTCTGAAAGAGTTTCTCATAAATCTGTCATTCGAACTCGACTTTATATTTCATGTCCATTCACTCATGTATAAAATTAACAGGCACGACAAAAGTGATGTGACAAGCTGGGTTGTAACCCTGGCTAAAGGATGGTAATGAACAATTATATATTTTGAAGCCGTCGAATATCAAATGTTTTGAAGATCGCCACCTAACGTTTATTATGTGATGATGCGCAAGCTTTTAATGCGGTCACTATCTGCCTTCTTAGAAAAAAAAACCAACCAATTCACTGTTTAAAGCCGTTGGTGAGTTTATTTGCCAGTCGCTTGTCGGATACATTAACAATTGTTTTGTTTAACCTACTAAGAAGAGTGAGGCCTCATCTCTTTAACCCACTTTCTAATTCTTTGCTAAGGACACCTTGACTCCAGACTCCGTCAGACATAGAGGCCGTATATCTACGGTGACATCAAGCTAGTCGAGTAATAATGAGCCAGATGAGCCACCAAAAGTATGAATGGTGGGCTAACCCCCTAACCTAACCTAACCTAGTATTGAGTCCAGGCGTTTTTTGTTTTTGGAACTATTGATTGCACTTTCTATGTGAGACAAAGTGGAGTTTTTCCTGATTGTAGCCCCGCGATGTAACATTTTCGTGTACTTCTCCATTAAACACCACCAGCAGACTATTTTTCGTCTTTAGAGATTTGGTGGCGGCATATTTTATCCTGCAAAGTTATTTTATATTGTTCGTATCGTGTCTTCTGTATGACTCTGAGGCTTGTATTGTCACGTCAAGATCCTCAATTCCTGCGTCGTTTATAATTCCTGGATCTGCACTTAATTTCCCTGCATCCAATCGTATGTATCTCTTGCACGTTTTCTAGTTACATGGCTTGGATATTCAGGACAAGATCCTCAAGCCAGTGTCGTCTATACGTTTTATACTTCATGCAGTTCTATGCGTCTTTTGCATGGTTCCTTGTTACGTTTGTTTTCAATCAAGTCAGGTTCTCTTTGTATTTCTTAGTTTCTGATATTAGGTCCCATCTATCATCTGAGATCATTCGCAAAGCTAGTCTTAATCATTGGCTAATGGACATTTTACTGCAATACATTTCAAAGGCCAACTAAAAGTAACTTTTCATGTAAAACCATTTAAATAAATTGTAAAACAAAACGTTTTTAAACAACAACTTCCTTTACATTTAGGCAAGTTTTAATTACATACGATTAAAAAAAAGCCGTTTATTGTTTAAAACAAGTCAATAATTTAAATAATTTATAGGCCCGATTAAGCCAAAAAAAAAACTCGAAAACAATAAATGAAACAAAATGCTTAAGCAAATAAACTATAAACAATTATTAAATGAGTTAATTAAACATTATAAGAGAGAATCCAACAAGAGGAACAAGCACAACGGAACAATATCAAAAGACTTAAGACACATACTTTACATTAAAGCACTTACATTATGAACATCACAATGATAATGATGATGATGATGCCTTAATAAAGCAATTTATAACGCATATGTACACATAAGAAACAAACAAACAACAACAACAACAACAACAATAAAGAAAATATCAACCTACACAAAAATTCAATTTCACCTTAATTATTAATTACGTGTAAATTATTAATTAAAATAAAAGAAAATAAAAAAAATGGAAAAAAGTTTCTTATGTTTTTCGCTTTGTTTTCTTTTAGTCAACAGTAAGGCAAGCCATATTACCACAGCGGTAAGAAATATTTTTTTTTTTTTTTTGCCATATTTGTTCGAAGAGATATTGTATTTTAAAATTTTAGCCAAAAAACTGAAACTGTAGTGATATGATATTAAAAAAAATAAAAATAAAAATAAAAATAAAAATTATTTTTTTTTAATGCAATTTTCTTAATTCGCGGTATTTTTGTTTTGTTTTCTTGTTTTGTTTTATAAACACTGGTAATGGTACATGACTGCCGGCTACATTAATGCCTTTACAAATATGAAGCGTTGATTGTTTGTGGGCTATTTAAAAACTCATAAATTTCAAGTTTGTTAAATGAAAATGTCGAAATAATATGAATACCGCCTGTTGTTTAAAACTCGATTCATTTTGCCTGCCGCCGCAGTCTACCGTATAAAATCAGAAACAAAAAAAAAATTATAAGAATACGACCAAGTTAATCAAATAAAAAAATTTATTGTTGAATTATGCCTGACTATCTAAATTTTTCGAAATTGTTAAAAGAACAATCAGAAAGTAAATTAAAAAAGATCAAATGTTTTCAATTTCAATTTATAATCTCAATAGAATACAAAGCTTTGGAGAATCTAAGCTGGGCCTCTAAAGAAGCACTAACAAGGCTCATGTAAGTTGGCAATAGATTGAAATGGCTCAGTGGATTGCAGTCTAGTTTCTCACATCACATTAAATTTATACTTGAGTTTAGTACTTGAGTGAGGTTTTTGATAAACTTTTCATGGCAATTTTGTTTACTTTCAGAGCGACTTCCTTAGGCTGGCAAATGTATGGAGTTGGAGATTCAAATCGTGGCCTCATGTCTAATAAGCCAACACACTACCTAATAGAGTACAACTATCTCAGATGGAATATCAGCAGAAATTCTACCTCACATATCATTCTCACACTTGGGAAGAACACAATCATTTGTACTCGCTCAACTTATCCTTTTGTTTGTATTTATGTTCACATTAGTAACCCGCCTACACTCAATTTGTTTAAATTTTATAATTATTGACTAAGAATATCACTTTTACGTAGCAAATAGTGTTGAAAAAAAAACTTCATTTATCATTCCAGTTGCAATAATAAATTTCTGAAATGAACTTGCTTTAGCACAGTCGTACCTCGTACATTCCATTATGACATCAGCAACAGAAGTTCACATAAATCGTATTCTGCTACCACACAATATAAAAGACACACAAAGGAAGACTTTTACATGGTAATTTATAATACTTAAAGGCGCATAAGAACAAGCAATTTGTAATGCAAAACCAATCACAAAAATTAAAATTAAAACAATGATTAATACGTGCATGAGTATACCTACTACTTACTATACAAGGCGATTGATTATTTTCTTTTTAACAATTGTGGACAAACTGTGGACATACTGTGGACAAAGTGTAGGCTGAAGAGTCCATTCGATTCGATTTGAAAGTCAAGGTTGTTTTAAGAAGTCATTAGCACATGCAATTTAGTTAGACTTTCATTAAAAAAGAAGAAAAAGATTTCCTATTTAAAGAGCATTTAAGTAGAAACAATTCTTCTAACCACATTGTACCCTCAGAGCAACTGTTCAACTAAGAAATGCTAAGAAATGTTTTAAAAAAACGTTTAAAATTTCGAAAAACATTATTTTCTCATAAATATTAAAATACTGTTGATAGGAAATTAAATTTATGGCAATAATTTTTCTTTTCAACACACAAAGAGACCTAACAACACCACCAGCCATCAGCCACCAGCCACCAGCCACCATACTCTCACATACTGCACTGTTTCAACAAAGAAACTTAAAAAAACAAAAACAAAAAAAAAGAACAACTGAAACGAGACAAAAGACCACCTTTTAGATCGTTTTACTTAATTGAACAGTGTATGCAACGTAAAGTATATGAAATTCCCCACACTGAGTTTAGTTACTCACTACAAGGATTTGAGAACAAGAGGCCTCCATATTTAAAAAAAGAAGTTCCCCACAAATACGGACGGACCGAAAGTGACAAGATAAGCCAGGCTAATAAGCCATTAAAAAAACATAAATTGTATTGTTAACACTTTTAATAAATTTTCATCAATGACAACCAAGTTTTTGCGACGTTTAGTGGCTTAAAAACGATTTATTTTCAAGCAAAAAATTTTTTTTAGAATAAAGAATTGAAAAAAAATTTACAAAAATTTTAATTTCAAACTACTTTTTTTTCTGTTTTTGTTTTAATAAGTGAGACACAAAATATTCTTAATTTTTAAAAATTTAAACCTTAAGAAAGGAAAACAACCAACACAAGCCATATACCTCTTTCAACAGCCAGAAAATTTATTTTCCTACTAAAAAAAAACAAGTTTCATCCACAATAGTTGGTCCATGCCTCAGCTTCGTAAAGTCAAAAACTAAACAGAAAAATGCAATTCCAACGTCTGGAGAAGATGCAACATGTAATACAGCTTTATGTGCCACAAAAACGGATTGCAAGTTGCCATCGAGAGATGCCTGCTACTAATTTTACGCATTCCCTGGCTAACGGTAATCAACAGTTAACTGCAATTGAAATAAAAAAATATAAGTGAACCTAAAACTATAGTTCTAACTCCCTATAATGTATTCACCTATCCTATTGACCTGATAAATTTCAAAGTGTACTTGGTGTCAACAATGAGAATTCCCTGCCTATTTCTTTTAGGAACACATTATTGCTTCATATGTTCCAAAAAAGTGTGTCGACGATTTATTCTCATCTTCATAGAAACTAGTGCCCTGCGCTTCTAAATAAACAGCATCAGATTGTGGATGACAGAAATAATACTAAGGGAACTGTTCAGTTTCATTCAGAGCCCGGGGTGGTTCAAACCCTGTATTTAAAGATCATGACAAGAGTGGTTACCTAACACTGGGCGACACAATGGGTGATATGAACAACTGAATGAACTTGCTTGTGAACAGCAAACTACCCGCTAGTTCAGATCTTCTTTTATAATTTCCCAACAAAATTCCTGAGATTTGTGGCAAACCCACTTGGTTTGAACAACTGAATAAACTTGCTTGTGAACAGCAAACTACCCGCTAGTTCAGATCTTCTTTTATAATTTCCCAGCAAAATTCCTGAGATTTGTGGCAAACCCACTTGGTTTGAGTAGAGCATTTGCTTCTCTTTTTCATCCAGTTCCAATCCACAATAGGCTTATGGTACCATTAGTGGCGTGGAAGCTCTCCGTAAGGCAAGCTTGTCTGGTTTCTCATCGCCAAAAATTCCCAAATTATTTGCGTATCTCAGCAAAGTGGACCTAGGTGAGAGATGTTAGTGCTGATGTTTGAACAGTGGTCTCACCTCTACTATTTGTACACCATAGAAGAGTTTAATTCTTTCAATTACTTTTTTATTGTTTCGAACACAAGAATATGTAATTCTACTTTTGATTTGATTTTCTCTACAAAAAGCAAAAAAATTTATTTTCTCAATTGTGTCTTAAGTCTTTTGTTTTCTTTTTTCAATTTTTTTTTTGTTCTTTTTGCTTGGCTATTTCTTTTTCACATGCCATTACCGAAAATAACCGAAAATAAAACAATATTTGCCTTTAAGCTTTAAAACCGTTTGTTGCCATAATGTCTAGCAAAAATTTTTAAACAAATAATTTGAAAAACAAAAAATACAAAAGCAAAAAAAAATTTTAAAATAAAATAAAAAATATTGTGTGTGTAAAGCTTAACATGAAATATTTATAAGACAAGCCGAAACCAAATGAAAACGTGAACAAAAACAAAATCAACACAATTTTAAACAAAGAAATAAAATAATATTGGAGAGTTAATGTGTATGTACGAGTATGTGGGTATGTATGTATGTGTGCATACAATATGGATGGAAACGATTTTATTATGTACGAAATATAAGCCCAAAAATGTAGATTCAATAATATTTAAAGAGTTCTCTAGATGATGATTGTATTGAATTGAATTAAATTGAATTGAATTGAATTGAATTTAAAATAATGCCAACAAGTCTGGCATTTGTTTCATTCTTTTATACTCGGTATTATTAATAATAAAATAAAATTTAAATCAAAAAAAAAAGGTGAAAAAAAAACAAAAATATTAAGCGAGAATACATATCTCAATACTTTTTAAACAAATTATACAGATATACACGGCGACTATACTATGCTATGTGTATTTAAAACAAATCAATATTCACCTTTTTGCTTAAATTACCGGCAGGCAAATATGCCGAACCAATACACACAGTCAGACAGTCAGGCAGTAGTCAGTCACTCAGTCACCGAAAAACACTGAAGAAGAAGTTGAAGAAAAAAAATTTTTTTTATTAAGAAGTTCGATAAACTAAACCAATGATTTTCAATAATGAACGGTTGTTTCTACATACATATATGTATGTATGTATATATGTATGTATATGCCTTTAGCAATTTAATCTAGATGGATAGACCCATTTTTTAAATAAACAAACGAATCTAAAAAATCCAAGAAAACAAAAATCAAACAAAAATCATAAAAAAATGCTTTAAATGATCTTAAAACGTAATAAAACAACAACAAAAATTAAATAAAAATAAAAAAAATACAATCAAAAATCAACAAAACTGAAATATTTTCTGAAACGTTTTCTGATGATGTTTTCTAAACATCACAGAAACTGAAAAGAGTTAAAATATTTAAGGCTTCTTTTTTAATGGAATTCTTATCATGTTTTTTTGTTAAACAACAAACAAAAACCAATAACAACAACAACTCTATATTATTACTATTAATAATTACTTTATATACGATATTTTTTTTTATTTTTTTATGTACACAACACTTTAATTATAAACCGCTTTCATATATATTCGCCTGTCTGTCCATTTAGTCTTTCTTTTCTCCAACTTTAACAAAAAAAAAAATTAATTTTACATCCTTGTAAATGAAAATAAATGATGCCGTTATAAAAATGAGTGCTTAAATGTGTTTTAAACAGGAATAAATTATTTTTAAATAAACAACGACTTTTGTAGGCTTTACATGGTTATGTTTTATTGCATAGACCGATCAAAGTCCGAAAAAATCTTGAACGTCGATAGGAACTTTAGGGCAGCCTGGCTGCTCGAGTATATCAGTGTATTCCCGGGAATATAAAGCTACTAAACAGCCATTTAAACTAGAATTTAAATAAGCATAGAATACTATTATCAACTAACCTACCGCCGTAGGGTGTACATATTTAAGTGCAAAAGTACTTAAAGAATTGTGTGTAGAAACAAGGCGCGTAACTTATTAATGATGATGAAATATTTCATTTCTTCGTTAATCAATTTACATTCACACACTTTGCCTTACTGGCTTTACTCACCGGCTCGCCAACTGGCATTCGGTTACTGTTTTTACTGTAAAATTATTGACGTTTTAATTTCAAAAACACACCTTAACATTAACTTTGTTTACAGAAATATCGATTAAATGTGCGAGGGTAGTTTTAAAATAAAATAAAAAAACACCTTTATACTGCCAAATTGTCAAAGTATAAAAAATGTTTAGCAAAGCTTAACCATAGATCAATACATATGGAGAAATCCTTGTATTGGTATTCCCGTACCAATCCTGTAGTTATTTAAGGTCGTTGTATTCAAGACCAAAGCTGTTCTGAAATTCATTGCAAACGCTGAAGCCACATAACATCGATACTCCTTTCATAAACCAATTGAAGATAGGGGGCTAAAACTATTACTGCTTCAATGACAATAATTGTGCAGCTACTGTTGTCACCAGACAAACCTGTCTGTGTGCAATCGCATACAGCTCCGTTTGCCTCGTAGAGTCAAATGACTTTCTGATAGCTAATGAGTTTATTATTAGCATTTTATCATGGGATATTGCTTAGGTTTGGTCCTGCAGTTGTAGTGAATATATTCGTGTATTGTTATTAAATTGGAATTGGATTCGTAAGGCTTGATATTTATCAGAGGTACTCCAGTAGTGTAGTAGTTATTGCTCTAATATACGAATGACGGAGTTGTGAGACACTCTGATCTGTTACACTTTCTTGTAGATATACTAAGCACTAGTCCCTGATTCCCTACTCTTGTGACACAATTTTTGGGCATTCTAAATTATTATGTACTTACCTAGTTGTGTCATTACAAGACTTTAGTCAACATTACAACCTAACTTCTCATACCATTCATGTTGTTGTTCAAAAGTGCTGCATAGACTTGAGAGGCTCATCATGACAATATTTATTTTACTATCAGAGTTTTTGCCAGAAAACTTCAGAGAGGAAATCACCAAAGGAATAACTTTTCATATGCAATCTATGAGTCGAAGTTGGTTTCAAAAATATCATTGAATTCCTATGCCATATTTCTTATAATAATATTTGAAAATCATAAGCATCTTCCTGAAATCATTATCTAGACTTAGTGATAATATATCGGGTAGGCCATCTATAGGTTTAAATTTGAACCATTGGTTATTTCGAATCTGGCAGTACTTGTAACAAAATTCAGCATATTATCGCTAAAATTTCCCAGTCTAACTACTCTTTATTGATTAAAAAAAATTATAAAATTTAAATGCCTAAAGCTTTAATTATTGTTTGTAATTTGTATTGCATTATAAAAAAACATTAAAAAAAACAATTTTTTTATTGTTTTAGAGCAAGCTTGGTTACTGTGCGTAAAATTCAATTAAATTCCAACGGCAATTCAAATGATAGCCGCTTGCACAAGCAACAACCGACATGCAGTCTAGAAAAATATCATTCTATTCATATTTGTTAATAATATTGTTGTTGTTGTTATAGTGTTACAACAAAATTGACAACTAAAACGTTTAAAAATTTTGAAATAAAACAAAAACAAAAAACATTATTTATAGGATTGTTTTTATAAAAAACAAAACAGCGATATGCAAATAAAATATTAAATTAAGTTTTTAAACGTTTAGAACGGTTAATAGTTGTTAAATAAGGTAATAAAACAATTTAAGAAAATTTCCGTTAAGATTTTAAAGCAGAGAAAAAAAAAACAAACCTCACCTTTAAATTAAAAACAAAAAAAAAACACAAAAAAAACACAAAAAAAAACAATTCAAAATACGTCATTGAATTTCAGTTACAATAAATCACTCTCTTCAGAGCTGTCGTCTTCTTTTAAAATAATGACTTTCGCAAAAATTATTGGCTCAACTATTTGACACACGTTCAGTTTTAATGCAACAAATAATAACAGACAGTTAAGCATTTAAACTAAACCACGAAAACCCTTTTAATTTTATTTTAATAGCCATCTACTGGCAGAGAATTTTTATATTCGCTTAAATATTTTTGCAATATTTTTTTAAGTTTTTTTTTTCTTTTGTTTTTAATTTCTTTATTGCATTTTTATTATTTCAGTCATTTAAACAATTTAAACAAACAACAAATTTGCCGCTATTTGTGTGTGTTAAAATTAATTAAAATTTTTCAAATACTTTCGGCTTTTGTAATTAGAAGTGTTAAATGCAAAACAAAACATATTGAAACGATACGAAACAATACGAAACGTATTGAAATTATTATTCAAATACTGATTGTGGCAATTAAAATTACTTAGTAAAGCAAATGGGTGGTCTTTGATGATATTAAGGTAGGGTTTATCGTTTATAGAGAATTTCTTAGAAATATTCAATCAACGTTCTTACAATTGAAGAACAAATAAAATAAGTGTACATCCATAAACAAACAAAAAAAATGCAATTTATTTAAATTTTGCTATCAAACGTTTAAAAATTCTATGAAATAATCATGTGTGTTCGTAGTGGAATGCCTTACAAAACAATTAAGAATGAAATTAAGGATATTAAACGAAAGACTTAAACAACAAACTTTTTTGTATAAGAGTGTAAAATAAATTCGAAATAAAAGTTCAGAACCTTTTTCATTGAGAGTTGACTAGAGAAAAAATTGATCTATCTGTGGTGGTATGCAAATTTTCCTGTTTATTTTTCTCTATTAAAAAATTTTTCTGAAGCTCTGAAAAACACAATAAACCAAGAGATTTGAATATCACTCTGGAATATTCCTCTTATCATTTCATTTCATTTCATTCCTGAAAATGTATGAAAAAAATCCATCAAAATATCTTATTGTCTGGATGATATTTTAAGCGAAGTGAAATCTATGAGTCTCCAGAAATCATCATGCCCAGCATTCAATATTTTTCATCACGTACATGTAAAGCAGAATACATCGTAGGTACACTGATTAGCGCATTAAATTCACCTTTATTTTGGCTTAAAACACATACACACATACATACATAACATTACAACCCTTCAGTCAGTATTACAACCTAGATTCTCTTACCACTTTTGCTGTGTTTGTTCATTTTATACATGAGTAGCGTAACCTACAGTTTGAAGCCGACTCCGAACAACAGATTTCTGACAAAATTTTCATGACAATTTTTATTTTACTCTCAGAGTTTTTGCCAGAAGACTGCTAAAAGGAAATCGTTATTAAACTCAATTTTATTTAATTTAAGCCGAACTCATGCATTTTTGTTTATAAAATATAGAAAAAGAACAAAAGACTTAAGACACAAACATGATGTGAAAACTCATAAGCAATATTTTTAAGTTCATCGTTTTTTTTTCCTTCACATAATAACCGAAAAATGTAAACAAAAATAATTTTCCCATACAAAACGAAAGACTTAAGACAAAAACTTGTGTATGATTTTTATTTTTTTCCATAATTTTTTTTCGTTTTTTTGTTTTTTTTGTAACAAAAAAAATTTTTCCTTAACTAAAGCGTTACAAACAAATCATGTTTTACCCTTCACTTAATCAATACATGACATTTTCAATGCCTGTCTAAACAACAAAAATCAGTAAAAAACTTGACTTTTTTTTTCATTCGCTCATATTTTCAAACATTTTGGCATAAAATGTGACAACTGCTATTTGTTTGTAAACACAAATAGATAGACAGACAGACAGACAGACGTCTGTAGAGACAGTAGAGTTAGACAAAACGTAACCATTAAATAAATCATAGTGGTTACTGTTCGTAAACAACAGTTAAAAATTTGTTTATAAACGGTTTTTTTTATGCCCTATAACAGTACAAATGTAATGCAGAGTGTATGCTTATGTTTGTAACATTTAAAAAATTCAATTGCTCAGTCAATTTTTAATTAAATTTTAGCAAATCGAGCGTGAAACCCCAGGTCAGGCATCTCCATCAAAGCGAATAATGTAATGTCATCAAAGTTGTTTAAATTTTGAAGGAAATATTGTCGGCCTGAATATCACCCTTTGAACCGGTTATCGCAGCCCTTAATTACGATATCAAATTTAAACAACTTTGATGGCAATATACGAACTAAACTTTAAATAAAAATTGTGCAGATTTGATCAAAAATTTCCTTAAAAAATGAAATAAAAATTTCTTATGCGACTGCTTAGCACTAGAGTTTTGACAAAGATTCGGAAAATAAATAGAATTGCCATGAAAAGTTTCTTAAAAATCTGTTGTACAGATTTAAATTTAAACTGCTGGTCCATCACTCATGTATAAAATTAACACACACAACACACAAGCTAGGTTGTAATGCTGACAGAAGGGCTGTAATAAACAATTACGTATGTTTGTATGTATGTAAGCTCTTTGAGCAATTTCATTTGGGAATAGTTCTAGACATGGTTTTGCAAGTCTACACACATCCTGCCCTCTGTTGTAGAAATGTTTTTGTCTTGTGATAAGGTCGATGAATTGTTAACTACAATGGCCATGAAAACATTTATCTCAGTTTCATTTTAAAACACAAAGTGGACTATAGAGTGTCATATAGTCTAGCTTAACTGACTAAAATATTTTTAATTTTTTGCACTTGTTTCCTATTACAAAACACTTGTTTATGCAGATTTATTTTTGTTTTTAATTCATTTTTTCCCCCTTTTTGCTTAAAGTTCAGCGAAAGACCATTTGATAATTTATAAAAAAAAAAAAAACAAAAAGCAACGAACATTTGAATATGAAATGAAATATTTTTAGAAAAAATTTCAAATTGATTTGACAACTGATTGCAACTGCATCTAATCAATGAAATAAATAAGTCAACATTTAATTTGTATTTTTTTATTTTTTTTTTTTTTCTTCTCTTATAAATTATATGTTGGACACGATTTTCATATTTATTTAACCTGTTTAATAATGGCATTTATTTTAAAATTATTTCACATTTGCTACAGTGATGGCAGGCGAAATTGTCATAATCTAATACGCAATTGCCAAATTAAGGAATTTTGTTTTTGGTTTGATTTGATGCGAAAGGAAAATAATTTTAATTTAAAAAAAAACATTGGATTTTGTGCATTATAAATCCTGACATTATCTGTATAGACCTTGATATCGAAGCCAGTAATAAGTTCTTTCAATTAAATTCCGCGCATTACGGGATTTTTAACACGAACATCTTTCGTAGTTAAATTTCGAAGTAGATTATTTGGTAGTAGGAAGTAGTTATGCTGGGAGTACATGTATTGGAAGGCTATGAGTGTATTGCTCAAGCCTTTTAATGTTCGCAGCTATTTGCACTCACCGAACAGGCAATATGTATGTATGTATGTATGTATGTATGTATGCATGAATGATTTGGAAATATATTTTTTCTATTCTGTGCTTAGCATTCAATTTCTTTTCAAATATTTCCTAGAATGTTTCATTTTAAACAAGAACCGCCAGCTTCAGTCTAAAACTTAATCAACAGGAAGATGACTCAATTCCTTTTTCCTTTGTTTTATGATCCTAATTATTAACGTGAAATAAATTTTCTGTTGAAATATTTCATTTAACAGCATTAATAAAGCCGGTCTTTGCCATTCCATAGCCTAAAGGTGTGTGTGGTCTAAATGGTTAAGCATTTCATTTCCGATATTTATAGCCCGCAAAAGAAAAAAAAAAAAAAAAAAAAAAAAAAAAAAAAAAATCTTTATGGCCGTTTTGTTGTCTAACAAATTAAAGCCACTTAAGACACTGACAGCTCAGCTCCATTTCAATAGTCTAGTTAAGGAACAAAATTATTTCATCAAACAAAACGCAATAAAATCGCTCAAAAATTTAATGCGGCATAACACCCAAAGTGTCTATCGACAAAAAAAAAACCAAAGGCATTCTGTTCCTTTTTAGTTCAGTTCGGTGCTAAAAAATTAATCGCCTTTTGAATAAAAAAAATAAAAAAAATTTTCAAAAACCGCAAATAAATTTCGGCATAGAGACCGCCCAAGCTTGAACATATTTATGGTGGAAGTTTTTCTTTTTTTTTTTTTTTTTTTGTTTAATTATTGCTGTCGTTATAAAAGCAAATAAAAAAAATCTCAAAATATTTAATTTTATTTCTTAATAACATTATCAAACTGGCACAATGGCACTGGACTTGATTGGAACTTTTTTTTTACTAAAGATTTCTGTTCTTTTCACAAATAATCTTATGTTAGTAACCCATTGTGCTTTACTATTTTCGTCATTTTGTCTACAACTTCATCATCATTCACTCTGAATCACAAACACATAATTTGAAGAAAAGCTTTTTGTTGTTCGGCATAGTTGTTGTTATTATAGCAACTGCTACAGACCTTTAATGAACTACAAACATTTCATTGCCTTTGTGTTTTGTGCCCAAATGAACGACACACGTTGTTTTCAATTTGATATTGACTTTTCTAGTGGCCACATAGCTTTGCTACTACTCGGGTGGCCTAAAATTGCAAGACGAAAGTAGAAATTGAAAAAAAGGGGGAACCAAAAAACCACAATTTTAATTTTTCTTTTTGTTGTGCTTTTACTTCCAGCCGTGGCATTCCAAGGAAATGAAATTTTTTGTATTTCCTTTCGTTACCATATTTATAAAAGTGAAGTGAACTCATAAAGAAGCTACATTTTAGAAATAAATGTTTTATTATGATAATTGCATGAACAACAATTAAAAATTTATGTTTAAAATAAAATGTTTAAAACCTTAGCAATGAGAATTGGAATTAAAAATTGTCTGTCTTGGTTAGAGCTTGTTAAGTGGCTATTGGATTCTCGCTTATTTATTGGTAATTAATTCAAAATGTTATTGATACCGGGATTCTTTCAGCAAAACAAGGTTTCCTTCAATAGATATTTAGTCACTCCACGATTATATTCCTATGCATTCCCATAACGGAAATAAATTTGGGATGTCGCGACCATTTTGCACATATTATCTGGTAGTTAGATGCATACTCGATACTCGATTTTGAATAGATTGTAGGTTACGCCGTAGTATAGTTGGGAGTGTATTGGGTACGAATACGGTTCAAAACCCCAAGTCAGATATCTTTAACAGAAGGAAATATGAAACACAATTTCTGCAGATACCTACTCTCAGCAGATTTCTGGCAAAAACTCTAAGCAGAAATAAAATTGCCATGAAAAGTTTCTCAAAAAATTTGTTGCTCGGTGTCAACTAAAGGTCCCGCCACTTATGGATAAAGTTAATACCCACAACATAACTGGTGTGAAAAGGCAGATTTAAGAGTTGTAATGATCAATTAAGTATGCATGTCTGTAATACGTTTACAATCATTTTTATTATGAGGAAATATACTAAATGAAGACTTGAAATAAGATGCCCAAAGACAATAAACATTAGATCTTCTGTAGGAACAGTATTCAACATGAGATAAGAGTGAAAGATATTCATAAGAAACCAAATAACTTGAATGCTTCTAATGACACTTAAAAAAACTATATCGGTTTCGCTCAACCCTTAAATTTCGTTGTCCAGAACATAAAGAATTTCTTATTCCTTAGTATCTATACAAATTACGGATGACATATTGCATCTTATGCAGAATAAGGACGAGACTATTGATAGCTTACAAAGTTGACATTTTCATGTTCATTTATTAGACGACAACCCATGGCTCAAATGCCTCGAAAAAGAAAAATATTTCTTAGACGACCTCCTCTCGACAGTTTTTTTGACGAAAACTCTGAGAGTAAAATTAAATTGCCATGAAAAGCTCCTCAAAACTGTTTCGTTCGGAAACGGCTTTAAAACGTCTATCGGGCAACTCTTGTATACACAGCTAGGATGGTGTGGGAAGCTAGTGCGTAATCCTGACTAAAAGGTTGTAAATGACCAATTAGTTTAAGTAGGTATTCATAGGTCAAATGCGAGGGAGTCATTCATATCAAATTTTTACAGTCTATGATCAAGAAGCTAGGTCGTAATCCTAGCCAATGGCCAATTATGTATGTATGTATGTATGATCAAGGGAATGCTAAAATAAATATTTCTGTCATATGTTAAAGAGTTGTTTGGAAATTAAAGAGAGGAAATATTTAAAAAATATAAAAAATAAGCATAGAATTGAGTCTTATAGGTTTTAGACCCTAGGATCTAGTGTTATAACTGAGAAAGCTCGACAGAAAAACGAGAGGAATGACTCTAGCGCCAAAGGCAAAAGCTTTGGAAAAATTTACCCTTACCACCAATAACTAATTACAGCAGATCCATTGTCAATATAGGCCAAAGATTTAAGTGTATTGAGTCTTACTATGACCAATCCCTTACTTCAAAACAATGTTAGATAGAAGACAATTGAGTAGAATAAATAATGCCTCTGTTGGAACTGAACAGAGTACATTGATGGTGGTCTCGGTTTGCCTGAGTGCTCTGTCTATCAATCTGCAAGAGTTATTCCACCACGTGGCTCATTCAAAAAGTTTGGGCTTTTTAAAGAGTCATATAGCCAAACGTGATTAACTGAATTAACTCGAAGTCATCGTAGTCTAGTAGGTAGTGTGTTGGCTTATTAGACGAAAGGCCAGGGTTCGAATCCCCGGTCAGACATCAAAAACGAAATATGAAAAAATATTTCTTCGGCGACTTCCTCTCAGCAGATTTCTGGCAAAAACTCTGAGGGTAAATAAAATTGCTATGAAAAGTTTCTCAAAAATCTGTCGTTCGGAGTCGACTTTAAACTGTAGGTCCCGCCACTCATGTGTAAAATTAACACACACAACATAAGTGGTGTGAGAAGCTAGGCCATAATCCTGACTGAAGGGTTGTAATGGCCTATTATGTATGTATGTTATGTATGATTAACTATACACTGATTGGTCATCATACGATTTTTGTTTATAAAAAAAAAAGTATGGGTTTAGACAGACCATCAAATTCATATTCAGTTTCTCGTTACTGAAGACTTGAAGAAAATTTATGCTGGAGTTCTTACATTTCAAAATCAATTTTGATGAAATCCAATACCAACTAATCGCCCACTCTATCTAAACTTCCTTGGCTAAGATAAATTACAAACAATGTTCATAAAATCATATGTTGTTGCTTGTTTTATAGCCTGAGTTTAAAAGTTTAAAAGCATTTAACAATTACCGGCCATTTTCAAATACAAAGTATTTTGCATTTTGAGAAATTAAAATGAAAATTATCATGCATTAACGGCACAATACAGCACAACACAGTTATTAAGTGATTCCGTATTACTTTTATTAATTCAATTATTTTTTTGTTTGTGTGTATGTATGTATGTATGAATTTTTTTCTCGAAATTATTTTCGAACATGTGTAGTTTTGTAGTAAAAACATGTTGTCAATTGCATTTAATAGACATTCAGGCCATCAAAAAAAAACAAAAAAAAAAACAAAAACAAAAAGAAAACAAAAACAAAAAACAAAAAAATAAACGTCAAAATGCATTAAATGCCTGTGTACCACAACACAGTACAGTAATCGACTGGACTGGACTGGACTGCCTGACTATGCCGAGTAAGTATGTGAGTGAGTGAATGAGTGAACGAGTGAAATTATTTTTTAAATGCCTGGCATATGAATTGAATTCATTTGCAATATGAATCGAATTGCAATTCATTTTGCAAATCATGTAACAATTTTTAATAACATTTTTCTCTTTTTTTATTTTTATTTTCATTTTTTATATTTTTTTTTATTTAATTTCATTTAAATATTTAATTTTTGATTGCATATACGCATTGTAATGCATAAACAATAATGAAAAGAAAAAAACATTGTTTCTATACAATCACATTAACACAGTTTATAGAGGTAAAATGGGTTTCACCTGATGTTTGTTATGTTTTAGAATGATAGGCCTCTAGATCGATTGAACACCTATACGTATACATACGTATACATATGTATACATACCCTATTTATGTAGGTCATCACTCCTCGAAAATGGCTGGCAATTGTTAAATTTTTTGGTAATGTTGTGCAGCGTGATTTTTGTTAAAGATTTCTCGATCTTTTGACGCTAACAACATCGCACGAATGTGGCTAAAGATATCGCAGCTAACCTTAAAGAACCAACCAGTCCCAGTGCCACTCAACTGAACATTATTCGCTCGATTTTACAGCAATTTTTGATGATAAGATTCTGACAAAATTCAAACGCGATAACAGCTACTAGTCATTGAAAAACTAATGATGTCTTGAATCCTGAATTTCGATAACGAGGAAGACAATTGCAAAATCTTTGTATTCTGTGGTGTGTACGATGGTGACGTCATATGCCCTTATATTCAAGAAGATGCTGCGTGCCCAACGAACTCTGTGAATAGCAAGTGCTGCTCATTGATTTTCTCTAAGCTGAACTAAACAAGTTAGAATCAACCATCATACAGGATGCTGCAGCGGCCTATGCTGCACTGCCAATAACTGACATTCTGATTGTCTCGCATTTAGTCGTTTTTTTTTACAGGGTATGTTGAAATCATGCTAAAGAAGAGAATAATAATGAAATAAAAGAGAGATGTGGCCGTAGTCTAGTAGATAGTGTGTTGTCTTATTAGACGTGAGGCCACGGTAATAAACCCCAGGTCCGACATCTCCAATCAAACGAAATATGAAAAAATATTTCTTCGACACCTTCTCTAGAGGCCCAGAACACTTTTGTTTAAAATTAACACAAATAACATAAGTGGTGCAAGAAGCTAGGTTGTAATCCTGACTGTTGACTTGTAGGGATCAATTACGTATGTATGTATGTAGGACCTGCTACTCATATATAAAATGTAAACACATAAGATGGATTATGCCGTAAGGAATTATTGTATTTCCGTTTGTAATATCATTGATCTGCCTTTCTGTTCTACATAACAAACACTGAACTCCTGTGGAAATTGTCTTAGAATTCTCTACTCCATCGATCAATTATTCAAAATCAATTAAATAATTATGAAAAAACAAAAAGAAAAAGAAAGAAAAAAATTGAAAACTTAACTGAAAATCATAAAAGAACTCCCACTAAAAAATGTTCAATAAATTTTGAAATTTGTGTTGTTGTTGCTTTAATGGCTTAAACATAAGAAAATAACAACAAACATTCCCATAACATAACAGCGGTGTTAGGTGGCCTGTTGTGGTGGCGCTTGTACGACCAAAAACGCAGAGAGAGAGAGAGAGAGGGAAAGAGGGAAAGAGAAGAAAAGGTCAATTAATCTATTAAGAAGGGATCCGAACACAGAGGGGGAAAAGAAAAGGTTTTCTTTTACGATATTTTTATAGGCCTTAAGCAATTAGCTGTTCATATCTTTTACGATTAAAAATTGTTTCTTTTTTTCTTCTGTTTTACCGAATACCACTAAACACACTATACATTATGCTTTTTTGTTGTTGTTCTTTTCATGTTTTTTTTTTGTTTTTTTATAAGTACAACATATCAATGAACACAGGGTCAAAGGGAGGACAGACGGGCTGACAGTTGAAAGAATTGTTTTTTTTTTTTTGTTTTTTTTTTTTTTGTACAAATTATTCCCTACTTATGGTGGCCGTTTGATATTCCATTGTTTAACACCACTTGTATGCTTGATTGTAACAACCATTAGAATTTATTCTACACAATTAGAATAAAGCCATTAGAATCATTAAAAATGTTTAATTTATGTTCTTTGTTTTCTTTTCTTCCTTTTTTTTTTTTTGAAAATTTTAATTTGTTTTAAATTTTATTTTTTTTTTGGTTTTTTTTTTTGTTTTAACGAAACATNNNNGTTTTAACGAAACATAAAATTATGTTTGTCAGTGTTTATAATTAATCATTTAGTTTTCTTTTGTTTTTGTTTTTGTTTTTGTTTTCCTCTTTATTTTATTCCTCTTTCCTAAATGTAATACATTTTTCATTTTGTTTTATTACTTTTCACCCAACAACAACAACAACAATCATACATTTTTCTCTTCATTTTAAGGAGTTGACCTTTTTTCTCTGGGGTCTCGCCTCCTGTCTTAGTTGATGACTCAATTTTCTTGTGTGTGTTTGTGTTTTTTTTATTTTTTTGTTGTTTTGAAAAATCTTTATCATTTTACTAATTGCCTGAAAATTATCCAAGTCACCTGTTTTAGTCAAAAATTACATCCGGTCCGGTTGTAAAGGAAAAATTCTTTTAATTTCTCTTTAAAAAGTTTTTGTTTTTACCTACCAAGCGTGATAAGCCCTTTTTGTTACAAGATAAAAATGCTTATAAAACAATGTATATGACGTATCCATGGGATTATGTATACATACTTAAAAATTCCTGGGCTGTAGTACCGGAATTTATATCGATTGCCCAAAAGGTTAAGCCACTTTGAGAGAGTAAATAAAAAATTGCCATGCAAAGTTTCTTAAAAAACTGTCGTTCGGGATCGACTTTAAACTGTAGATCCTGACGCTCATGTATAAAAATAACGCACACACAACGTAAGTGGTTGTAATCCTGATACAAGTTTTAAAGTGTTGCTTTATAACACCGAAGATATGCTGATTGGATGCTAGATTAATAGACTTCCGATGTGAAATTTTCCAATAAAATTGTGCTCATTTCTCTCTCAGTGATTACGGCAGCAAATATTTGGAAGAACTAAGCATGGGAGAACTCAGAAGTGCTGTAAGGTATGCATTATTTTGAAATAACGGTTATTGTCAATTCAGAGCGATATAGCTTTAGGAAAACCGATTTTTTTGCTGCCTACTATAGAATAAGAACTGGACGATATGTGGTTTCGAAAAGATGTAACCATTCAACAAGACATCAACACAGTGGGAGTACTTTAACGTTTCGGTATTGTCATTGACTGTCACGAACCCATTTTGGGTATGTGTGGGATTTAAATATCGAATGCGACAACAGATTTGAGCAACTTTTCATTACACTTTTTACACTGAAAGAATTATTGTGATTATATTTCATTTCGTTCGAGTTGTCAAAGTAGAGATATGAACTCACGACCTCTTGTCTAGCAAGCTAACACACTATCTACTAGAATTGCTTAAAAAGAAAAGAATTTGAATACGAAATTTGCAACTTCTACAGCACAACCAACTTGTTTTGGCCATTCAACCTACTGAACTTTAGACTTTCTTTAATTTTTCATTAACAATAGGGTTTTACTGACCGCTAGGGTCATTATCAGAAATTTATTGTCTCTCCCAGAATATGTGAATATAATCGATAAGTGTGCTCAGAGATAGCATAAAAGGTAGTTGATATACCAGGCGATAATACCTGAGAATTATTATTTTACGTCCATGGGGTTCTAAACCTTCTCGTCAGTTAACGTTGGGTGATTATATCCCAGATGGTGAATAGCCTCAAACGGATTGCGCACTATCTATCTAGCGAAAAGTAATCTTCACCTGCCGTCCGAGTCATTGACATAGTGAGTGCCGCTGAATGCTATTGGCCGCTATAAAGTTTACCAACTTTTGTGTATTCCAGCCTGCCTTATTAATTCTGAAAGGATTTGTCGCATGGGCACACTATAGGTTTTCGAAGAATATACAAACAAACTGAAATTTTTAAAATTTTTGATTTTAAAACTTAAAACTTGCTCCTCCTGTCCAAAGAGAAGCTGTGAAGTGGTGTGTTGGTAGTTAAAGTTTCATATGAAATCCTTGTGAATTATTATTCAATTTTTCTTTATTTATAGAATACAGCCGCCCTCTATTTTCGTTGATTTACAAGCCATAATAAAACCCGTACGTGTACAATACGGTTTGCATTAAAATTCAAGCAAAGGAATGTAAATTAAATTCCATCTGTATGGTATGGCTGGCTATACCCTATAGGGTTACATTACAATTCCTTGGCGTTTTTTTTTTTTTTTTTTTTTTTTTTAATGATGATGTTGGTAGATGTGTAGAATGGAAACAAAAACAAACAGAAACAGAAACAGAAACAGAAATATTGGAACCCATTTATCCATTACGCCTCATAGCGACTACAAGTCTCGCATGTACTTAAACAGTACATATGGGTTTTGCAAAGTACATACATACTTTGGTTTGATGATGCATGCAACATAATGCATAATATAAGCAACAATCAGCCAACAACATATGACAGATGTGGTTATTTTCAGCTTTTTTCTTTTTTTCGTTGTTGTTGCTGTTATTTTTATACAATATTTCGTGTTGTTTTTAATGTTCCATAGCTGACTGTGGTCTAAGGATTGTTGCTGGGTTGCTGGATTGTTGCAGAATCAATGGTCGACTAAATGGCTGGCAAGCTGGCAGGCAAGCTGGCTGACTAGTTGTGGCTGGCTAGGTTGGTTGATTGTAATTATTATTGTTGCTGTTGCAGTTGTTTTTATTGTTGTATTATGGTATGCCTTTAAGGTAGACAATATGTACATTGATTGCATCAACTTAAATCAGCGTTAAAGTAAATAAATAAAGACAAAACAAATAATGAAATGGGCCACAGCAGCAGCAGGAGCAGCAATAAAAAGGAAAAGAAAAAACTACAACAGATACAAAATCTTCAAATTAAAATTACATTTTTCGTTTATCAGATCATCAGATGACACAATAATGTTAATGATGTAAAGGCAAACCAGATAAAGCAACTTAAATGCAGAAGCAGTTTGGCATGATAATCAGGATTTGCTTAATGCAGATGCAAATTCTTTTTAAAGATTCCTTATAAAGCTAATGTTGAACTATTAAAACGCATATAGCAAGCTAATGAGTACTTGGTACTAAAATAAAAAAATAAGGTACTATTCGTAGACAAACTCTTTAAATGTTCACTTTAAGTACGTAGAACGTTATTGTACTGGAATAGGAAAAGGAAAAGGGAAATTAAGAGTTCTTTAACCCTTTTTTGATAAACTTTTCATGGCAAATTTTTATTTTGCTCTCAGAGTTTTTGCCAGAAATCTGCAGAGAGCAAGGCGCCGAAGAAATTTTTTTCCATTTTCGTGGGGTTTGTTGCCGTCATGTCACGTCTAATAAGCCGACACACTACCTACTAGACTACGATGACTTCTTTTCTTTCATTATTAACTTCTATTCTCTTTAATTACATCATGCGTTTGATTTCAAGAAACCCGGTAAAAAAAAAAGGTTAAAGCATGGCACTCAGAATGTCTGTTACAGACTGTGCAGTATACGCCATTGCCCCATCCTGTTGAAAGTGTTTGATCATTGATTTTAATTTGTCTAGTTCAGTTAAGAGAAAATCAAGATTCTACAGCGCTCGTTATCCAGAGTATTCGTTTGACTCGCAGCATTTTCTTGACCCTAAGGCCCCATATAACGTCACCATCGTACACACCACAGAATACAATGACCGATGTTGACTGCCTCGTTGTATAAACTCATGATTCAAAGCATAACTGGTTTCTCAATGACCAGCAGCTGATGTATTAGAAATTAAGTTGAAAAGGCTGAAGAATATCAAAAGACCGTAGTATTTTCCTAGTAGAGCTTAAACCAATTCTAAACGATGTCTTAAGCAAACCCGATGTGTTGTGATGTTTTGCGTTTAATAAGATACGAAAACTTAAAAAATTCTTTTCCTTTATAATCGAGACGATTTAGCATCTGCCATCCGTTGATGGTGATGGTGGTGATATACCATACAATAGGCATTTTGTGGTTTAACTATTTTGCAGATGTTTGTCGTTTCATCTGTTTGTCTCACTTTTGCTGTGTACATTTTTTTGTCGTGGTTCATTTCAAAATATTTCTATGTAGCCACAATGAAGCATGAGGCATGAGGCATGTGGCATGAGGCATGAGGGGCATAAGCATACCTACAATTTATTTATAATCATGTTTGGATATTAATGTTGCAAGTTGATGTTGCTATTGCTGTTACTGTTGCTGTAGTTGTTGTTGTTTTATAATGAATATAACTTTTGAGACAATCAGACGCCAATTGCACGTTTTAGTTGTTCTCCTATACCTACTCGTCGTATAGCAAAAATGAATTGAAAAAAAAGAAAAAACCCGAAAAACAAAAACAAAAAAATTAATTGAAATTTTTCCCTTCACATACGACGACAACAACATGTTGTTGTTAACAAAAAAAAAAAAAAGGAAAAACAAAAACACAACATGTTGTTAATGTTGTTTGTCAATTGAAAAAAAAGAAAAACAACAACAACAATAGCAAAGAAAAATAGTTAAAGAAACAAAAGACTACAACAACCAACCGCCATCCATGACTGAGAGAGACCGAGACTGAGACTGAGTTTACCCTAGCAAATGTTACATTTAAGCAGACATTCTAAACTTTTGGTAGTCAATAGATCTGTTGGCAGTTTTTTCTTGCTTTTTTTTTTTTTGGCATACCAGCATACTCATCTAGTAGATGATGCACTTGCATTTATTTCTTTTAAGCTTAGCCTGTGTCTTCTTTTACCGATTTTTTTATGGTTTTAAAAGCTTAGTTAAGCACCCAACAGGAAAACCAGTTGAATTTTGTGTTCAGGCTCATGTCGGTTTTTTTTCTGTTCTTCTTCTTCTGTTCGGTTCGGTTGTGTAATAAAAATTCCATAGGGATACTGTTTTCTTCTTCTTCTTCCATTACTTTGCAACAAAACTCATTTGAAGTTTTTTTTTTCGTAAATTGTTGTTTTAAAGTATTTAAACGTTTTTCGATGACAATTGAAGAGGTTGTTACAAGAGGTTGTTCTGTTCTGTTCTGTTCTGTTCTGTTTTGTTCTGTTAAATGTTTCTTTAAACATTCAACGATTTTAATTTAATGATCAAAACCAACAAGATCAAAACTAGTGGCCACTAATTGATGCTGCAGGATAATCTACATATAACAACAACAACAACAACAGCAACGAACACAACAGCCGCAACTATAAATATGCAAAGTTTACATATGCCAATGTTAAAAGACTGTTAAAGGCATTTAATGATACTTAAGAAGAGTCTTAAAATGCAAGAATTTATTCTTTTTGGTTTTGGTTTACGAAAGTAAAACTTTAAAACTTTAAAATTGAAGAAGAAAAAAATTAATTAAAATTTCAAGTATGTGTCTTAAGTCTTTTGTTTTTAGTCTGACTATTCTAAGTACACACAAATATATAAGAAATATATAACGATTGCATACAAAATGATGATTAAATTTTTAAATTCTAGTTCAGAGTACCCTTTAAAGCTCTGCGATTGTTTTAGTAGCACTTATCAGCTCGAAAAATTCTTCCTTATAGGTTCAGTGAATTAGTATTGAAAGCTTAATCCCTAAAAGAAACTGAAGTTTTTGACAATCTTGTTAAACATATAAGCTTTTTACATTACATACATACATAGATTACTGGTCATTACAGCCTATTAGTCAGGATTACAACCTAGCTTCTCACATGACTTCTGTTGTGTGTGTTAATTTTATGTATGAGTGGCCTGAGGCCTACAGTTTAATGTGGACTTCGAATGACAGATTCTTGAGAAATCTTTTCATGGCAGTTTTTTATTTACTCTCAGAGTTTTTGCCAGTAATCTGCTGCCAGTGAGGTTAGGTAGAAGTGGTTGCTTTGTTTACCAAAGCTCACTTGAGCACGCATAGCAGCCCATTGTTACGCCACAGGTACGAGCAGTCTCTGTACTAACCGAATCCAATAAACTAGAAAAGAAGTTGATTAGCGCTTGAGCTGTACATTAAAATTAGGACTACAGTGCGCTGGAAAATCAGACTGAAAGTTTAAAAAATGTAGCTTCAATCAATCTGCTAAGCTGACTAGGAACGGAGAGTCAAATATCCTATATCTGCACCCTGCAAGAGGTGGGCATTTACAATAACAGTGGATAACAGTTTCGTCCACACTTTCAATAGATTTACATCCATGGAAGAAGTCGTTTATGCGTGTCATTCGTAATGCAATGAAGCGATTGACGAGCGTTCCGGAAGAAGTGCACCAGCTCTGGCGAGCTCAGAACTTAGACAAGTGAGTGCTGGGAGGCTGTAGCCGAAAAGTTATTTTTTCTTAATTTCATTTTTGTGGGAGATTTCTGACCTGGGCTTTGAGCCGTGGCGTTACGTTTAACAAACCAATACACGTAAGCTGGGGGCTTCAGTCTTTCAATTCGAATGGATTGGCAAAGAAGGGTTCCTGAAGTTGCAATTGCCTGGAATGTGACTGTGCTCAGGAACCCAGACAAGTGAGTGCTGAGAGGCTGTCGCCGAAAAATAATTTCTTTTTTCTCCAAATTTCTGGCCTGCTGTATGTGGTAATAAGCCAACTCACATAAACTACGTCGACTTCAAGGCATCTTATTGTTAGCAATTTTTCATTTCGCTGCTGCCTTGCAAACGTGTCACTGTAGAATCTGATTGAATTTTTAATGTGAAAGGTATTTGGAGTGTAATTATGTAGGTGTAGGGTATTTTAGCGTATCGTTACCACTTTTCTCAGCACCTTTGAACATTTATTTCCATTACAAAAATCAAAACCATCTAACCCCAGCAAGGATTCAATCATCCTGTTAGTAGTGTATTGATTGCATGAATCTATCAATACTTCTGTTGTCCACAGTAGGCCTTGTCTTTATTAGGAATAACCTCACAAATCCAGTACTTCGAGTGTCTGCCATTAGTAAGAACATGCCTATTATTAGCGGGCGCAAGTCGCATCCATATGCCTCTATGCTTTCTAGATACCTCTGTCAAATTGAAACATTTTTCGAATCTTATATTCGAATAAGAAAAAAAAATAAATTTTCAGATCTTTTTTTTGTTTCCTCTTTTATTATATTAATTCCGACAATTCCTCAAACCATTACTAATTTAACGCCACCAAATCTTATAGGGCCCCCCACATGACAGAATTTCAAAATATTCAGAAAATTTTTCAATTTAAAAGGAAAACGAATGCAGGACCTTAATAAAAAAAACAAAACAAAACTTTGCTGACCTAAGAAATTAATAGCAACAACAACGAATAGTAGTATTGTGTATAAAGTCATCTTGTTGGATCAAAATACAACAAAAACAACAGCAGTAAGAAAGAAAGAAAGAAAGAAAAAAAAACAAAATTAATAACAAAATAAGTCTGTGGTGTTTTAACTGCTGCTGCTGCTGCTGCTGTTGCTGCTGTTGTTGCTACCACTGTTGCTGGTACAGGAATGTAACCCGATTCTTATTAACTCATCAACATCCTTATGAGCCACAAAAAAAAATTGTTAAAGAAAAAAAAACTTTGAGCCAAGAATTTTAAAAACCGAAATTCAAAGCCAAAACAAATTGAACAGAACAGAAGAAACAAGAAGGCAAAACTTAAAAGCCAAATACAAGTTATTAACTTATAAAAAAATACCAAAAACAACAACAACAACAACTAAACTACATGAAACATATATAAAAAAGACATCATATACCAACAAACCATTACCGTTTTTTTTTATAATTTCGTTTTGGCCAAAAAAAAAAATCTTTTTTTTTTTTTTTGTTAAACTTGTGCGGTCCTTAAGGGACAGACAAATGGTCGCTGACAAAGCAACAAACATGAAATACAAAAACGAAAGCAACTGAAACTTTAAAACAGAAACAGAAATCTGTTGTCGGACAGACAATATTGCTAATAGGCCATAAATAATAACCACCAAAGAGATTATTTGAACGTACGAGTGTGTGTAAGGTTTGCATAGCATTGCTTCCCAAAATGAGAAGACAAAGAGAGTAATCGGAGCAAAGGGCTAAAGAGTGAAAGATTTACAATTTTTTTCCTACTAAATGAAAGATATACAAAAACAACAACAAAGTGAATAAGATGATCATTTTACATTATCATTATTACTGTGACACTATGGGTTGTTACTTTCTGTTTAAAAGAAAATATTCAACATGTGAGATCGCTCAGGTTGAGGTCAGAATGTTTAAATGCCCTTCAAAGCTAACAATTGTATTTCACTGCAGGTCTTCATCATAATGTATGGGTGCACATTCCTCTACTTCAACTTCCCTGTGGATTCAAGTTGAGTACAGCTTTCGTACAACAGATCATATTGATGTTTGCCTAACGTTTCTGTTAAGTTAGATTCAGCCAGGCTCCAGGATATAAGTACCTAGGAGGTATTGTTCCGCTACCGACTAAAAGATCTTCAAAATTCTTCTTAGGCATCTCTGGATGAATACTTGTAGCGCTCTTATCCATCCTATCCTTATCCTGAATCCAGCGTTCACAGTTTCGATTGGTTTTCTAAACACTGCATGTGAGTTATCGACAATTATGGTTTGACAGCAAGTGTTGGCAAACTGTTTTTACTTTTCTGTGCAGTAAGATTTCATGAATCCAATATGAAATTTACTTTGAAAAGAAGTGAATCAGTTCGCAAAGCACTTCGTCAACATAATCGATCTAGTGAGTAGGCAATTCGAGCGGTTATTAATTGTTTTAACGCTAATTTTTATTTTTCGCCACTCAAAACCATTAACAAGGTAGAGAAATGTGCACGAAGACATGATGAAAATGCCGAAATGTTGACCGTTACGGTAAATGACAAGCCTTGTTGAGCCATATTTCCAAAGATAAAACAACTAAACGTCAATGAAGAAGTCGCTGTAGTCTAGTAGATAATCTGTTGGCTTATTAGGCGTGAGGCCACTGTTCAAACCACAGGTCAGAGATCTCCAATCTGCCATGAAATGTTTCTCAATAAGATCTATCGTTCGGAATTGACTTTAAACTGTAGGTCCTGCCACTCATGTATAAAAATTAACATACACACAACATAAGTGATAAGAGAATTGTAATTACCGTTTTATGTAGTAGTCAAGACCCATTGTGCATGATTAAGTTATTTCTTTGGTTTGATTTTGGCTTTTCTTCACCGTGTTTGGTTGTTTCATATCACACACACACAATATAAGAAACATGTTTTTTGCTTCTTTACCTCCTTTACCTCTAAAGAAAAGGGCGGCTTTAATACAAATAACAACAACAACAATAAAAGTAAACACCAGGCAACAATATAAAAACATTTTAAATATGTTCTACCACAGTTTACTTTTTTTTATTTATTTATTTTTTTTTTTCATTATGATTATTGGCAAAACCAGTGTAAAAAGAAAAGAACCACCAACGAAATCGTATGAAAAAAAACAAACCGAAAAAAGAAGGAAAGAAAGGGAAACAGTAAGAAAAAAATAACTAAATTACGGTTAATGGAGCGAATTAAGTTTAAAAGCCACAAATAGATGATGCTCATAACCTGGAACACAGACATACACACACACACAGACACAGATGCACTCACTCACTGAAATAAACAAATTTATACGCTGTCATCATTATGTAAAGTCTTGTGGTTAAAAACAAAAAAACATACTCTCTTAAGAGTGCGATGGTTGCAGCATGTAAAACTCAATGAAATTAAAAATTTGTTTAAATTGTCCAGAAACATACATACATACATACATACATACACACACTCTTTTAGAATTTGACCACCAAATGAGTCTGATTAACTAAATTTATGTTTAAATCAGTCAGCTTTAGCAGCAACCAAATATTTGACGTCTACATTATGTGTGAGTGAGTGCGTGTGTGATAAGTAAACATAAAAAAAAATTTTTTTAAAGACTTTACTGGTAGACTTTATAAAATAAATGCGGTGTTGCTTAGAACATTAAGCCACTATAAAGTGTCTTATGTGGCACGTCCTTGTGACCTTAGAATAAGCAGCTCAGCAACACTTTCAGATCACTTAAGCATCTTTAATCCGTTTAAAGGTTTCTGTGACTTTTTGAAAAAGTGGTGCAATAACATATAGGAGTACTTAAATATGCCAGTACTTTCAAGGATTACAGTCAATCTTGAATCCGATAGTTTGAAATCGGCTGATAGCTAGAATGCGAAGAACTATAAGGTCATGAGTTTAATGGATTTCAACTGCCATTTCCCTTAGATTCACTTAACATTCCTGCATCTTAACAACGCGGTGTATAATAGAAGATTTTGAGATCAGTTTTTATTCCCCTTAAGTCCACTTACATTCTCTGCTCCTCAGATAGGAGATAACATCAACAAAGGTTTAGCCTTAACATCTGTCTGAATATCTGTATCCTATGCATGCAACTAATTACCTACCTTGTTGCCCTAGTCGTTATAAATGCACGCGCCACAAGGACAGCAAATGATGTCTGCATTTGCCCTAACCGTATACGATTTACATTCTTTTTATAATGTAGCCGTAGTCTAGTAGATAGTGTGTTGACTTATTAGACGTAAGGTCATGGCTAAAACCCCAGCGCAGAAATCTCCCACAAAAGTGAAATTTGAAAAACAAAAAATAATTCTTCGGCGACAGCCTCGCAGCACTCACTTGTCTGAGTTCCTGAGCTCGCCAGAGCTGGTGCACTTCTGCCGAAACCCTCATCAATCGATTCTCTTATCTAACGACTTCTGCCATGGGTTTAAATCTATTGAAACTGTGGACGAAACTGTTATCCATTTTTATTGTCAATGCCCATCTCTTGCAGGGTGCAGATATAGGATATTTCACTCTTCATTCCTAGTCAGTTTAGCAGAGTTATCATCCATTGATTAGCGCTGCGTTTATTAAACTTTCGGTCTAATTTTCCAGTGTACTGTAATCCTAATTTTAATGTCCAGTCCTAGCGCTTATCAACTTCTTTTCTAGTTTATTGGATTCGGTAAGTACAGAGACTGCTCTTAGCTGTGGCGTAACAATGGACTGCTGTGCGTACTCAAGTAAGCTTTGGTAAACAAAGCTACCACTTTGACCCAACCTAACTCTCAGCAGATTTCTGGCAAAAACTCTGGAGTAAATAAAAAATTTTCCATGAAAAAATTTCTCAAGAATCTGTCTTTTGAAGGGCTCAGGCCATTCATGCATAAAATTAACAATTACTATAGTAAGCCTGTAAACAAAAGACTTAAGACACATACTTAAAATTTAAAATTAAATTTTCTTTTTAAGTTTTATGGATAAATTCTTGCATTTAAAAGCTCCTTATAGTAAATAAATAAAAAATAAATTGCTCACCAAACTCGCCTAAAGAACCTATTGATCACAGTATCTACTGTCGTATGGAAGAGGACACCGTTTTTGTTGAAGTACATGCCAATCAAATTTAATTCTTTGGTAATACCGTTAAGGTGTATTCACCGGCTGCTCTTTATGGCAGTAAAACTACAATACAAATTTTCAAATTAATGTTCAAAAACTTGTTGGTCTGTTAATCTGTTTATAGTGACGTAGTATATCCTACTACGCATTGTGTCACGAGACTTTTTTATGATAAAAAGAAATACCAAGAAAAATCTCCTCTTGAGGCGTTCTGGGAGAAAATCCAATGCCCACCCACCAACAGCAACTTGTTGCATACAACGATTTCCGTATACAAATCATCACTTTCGGTTTATTTCGTAAAAATCGTGACCAGTTGACAATTACAACCACTTACAAAACTTTACAGTCACAGTCTTAATGGCATAAAATCATTAAGCAACCATATTTTATGGATCATATATTCCATCTCATCATACATACATACGCACACACACACACACACATATTAAATAATTATGGCCACGTTTTCAAAAAAGACAAAAGAGAAGAGAAGCTTGTAACATGGAGATTTTTGTTTTTTTTCGCTTAAAGGTGATGCATCAATATATCAACAGACTGTATGTGTTCATACGTTCGACTGCCTCCACAATGGGGAGAAAGAAAGAAAAACAGAGAAAAAGATTTGCATTCTGCAATACCATCATCGATAATGTCATCAGCACTATAACCAGCAGCAGCCATCCTTTTGAAAACGGGTAATTCGTTTTTCTTTTTTATTATTATTGTTGTTGTTATTGTTATTGTTGGCATCATTTGTTAATGGCTTGCTAACGTTTTGTCATCTGCAATGTCAGCGAGACTGTTATTATATTCGATATTATCCTCCGTGTGTATTATATTTCTGAAACGTTGTTTGTTGTTGTTGTTGTTGTTGTTGTTGTTGTTATTGTTATTGTTATTGCATTTTGTTGTATTTTGTATCATAAATGATGTCATTTAACAAAAATTGTTGCCAGCATTGTATTTTATTTTTAAAAAATATTTTTTATGTTCGAAAAATGAAAAAAAAAAATTTCCTTTTTCAAAACAAACCCATTGGACTCTGCCTGTGCCAGCTCCATCTAGACAACAACAACAGATGTCTTAATTGAAATTTGAGCTGTTGTTGTGTTTATTTTTTTTTATTTTTATAACTTTTTTGTAGTTATTGTTGTACCCACCACATGATCAAAGCGTACAAAAAAAAATTGAATAAAAAGGCGTGAGAAAATTTCTTAACGCTCAGGACCTTTTTTTCTGTTGTTGTTGAAAACGTTGGCGTTTTGTCACTCTATTCTCTGGTTTCGTTTGAACAAAAAAAAAACCAAATAAAATTAAGTAATAAAATAAAAATATTTATCAGAATATGAATGAATTTATGAACGTTGCAGTATTTTTTCCAATGACTTTTATGAGCATACTTTTGTGGCCTTTTTGAAGGATAATAAATATTAAAATTTTTTTTTATTTATCTCAATACGCCCCGTTTAGAAAATAATTAAGAGTATTAGTTAATCAATTATCATTTATTTGTTAAGCTTATTAAATTAATGACTCAGAAAGTGCCATATTAAGGATAATTTCTGGTAAAATTATTGAAAGACACTTCTAAGCTTCTAAAGCCACAAGTTAATTGAGCAAACTGATACTTCTTCCACCCTTAATTGGCCATTACAATCATTTAGTCAGGATTACAACCTAGCTTCTCACGCCACCTGTGTAGTGTTTGTTAATTTTAAACTGGCGTGATGGGATCTACAGTTTAAAGTCGACTTCTATGGACTGATTTGCGAAATTTTTCATGTCAATTTTCTTTTTACTCTCAGAATTTTTGCTAGAAATCTGCTGAGAGGAAGTCGCCGAAGAAATATTTTTTCATATTTCGTTTTGTTAGAGATGTCTGCGCTGGGATTTGAACCACGGGTTCTCACCAAACACACGAATTATTGAAATGCAGCCGCTTACGTATTATAGAGTTCTAAAATGATTGCCATTCTGGTTGAATCATTCGAAATTCTCTCTTGCCTCATTCTCTCTCTCTCTCTCTCTCTCTCTCTCTCTCTCTCTCTCTCTC
>QOCX01000009.1:1122647-1165908 GCA_005959815.1 Sarcophaga bullata
CTCTTAAAAGCATCGCCATCTTATTTTTTCCTTTTCCTTGTTTGCTTCCTTAAACAAGTTTCTCTAGAAGGTAACAGTGAACTGATAAACTGTAGCAGGACCAAAGAGCAACGCTCTCTGCATATTGGCTGCAGTGGTGAGAAACTGTGTTTTTTAGTCCAATATTCAATCCCCAAGAGGTGGCGTTATCTGACAGTACAATGATTGGTTGGCAGAACTGCCAAACAATCTAAACCTTAAGCCTTAAGCATATAAAAATTTTAAATTATTTAAGACATGATGGCTACTTAAAGAGCCCTTAAGTTCTGCAATCTTGCCGGTTTCCCTGCATAGCTGGATATTGGTGCTTTGAAGACAGAGGATGCTGCAAAGAAATGTACAAAGATATGTCTGTGTAGTCCATAGTTGGCATAGTTGGTGACAATCATAGCATTACTGCCACAATTTTACTGGATTGCTGTAAACAGAACTCTTCAAGAATATTTAAAGGATCTTTTGCTAACACAGGCGAGCACATGCCAGGATTTTAAAGGATTCCGAATTCAAGTTCAACAGACTGAAGATTCAGAGTTTGTGATTTCGACAGTGGTATAGCCATATAGGGAGCAATGGCAAAACATAAGTAAATCTTTAGGTACAAATTGAAAATAAATTCTGGCTCTAGAGCGGTACTCATAGACTAATTTAGCACAATATAAACTGTGCTGGAAGCTGGGAAGTTATGATGTTGGAGGAAAGATACTGACAAGAAAGGACTCTTTCAAACGCTTGGACCTGGCAAGGTTTGTTAGTAATTTCGTAGATCACTTCTTCTTATGGCACTGGAGTGGTACTAATGGACTAGTATAGCTAACCTGTACTGGATGCCGATGCATTGTTATGTTGACAGCAAAGACATTGACAAGAGAGGACTCTCAAATGCAATGGACTTTGGCCAGATCTGTTTGGAAATTCCTGAGTCACTTTTCTGTGCTTTCTTGAGTCAGGTAAAGACAGAATCGAATAGATTGCAGAATATACAAGCTCTTGTAGTTCATTGGGTTTAATTTAAAAAGTTCTCACACTCTTAATTCATATTCTTCATAATATCTTTGAAAATATTTCTAAGAAATTAAAATCCTTTAGAAAATCAAATCAAAGTGAATTTCATTTAATTTAGCGCCATGGTCAAGTTTTTTTCTTACCCCTGTCCTATGGTCGTGGTCATCAGTTTTATAAACAACTTGTTGAAATTCATTCTCTCTTTTAATTTCTTTTTTTTTTTTTGTAAATTATTATCATCATTAAGCATCGTTATTACTTGCATCATTCATTTTGTTTGTTGTGAGCTTTGTTTGGAAAACAATGTGAGTGGGTATGATGATTAGCTGCTTAAGTAGACTTTATGTCGCTTAAAGTATATTTTGCCGCCTCTTTACAGCTTTTAGCGGCTTTCATTTTCAAACGCAAAAAATGAAATACTTGACAATCGTCAAAGCTGACATAAAGCTAAAACAAGAAAGCAGCATCCTCAATCAAAGTCTATCTGCTAAAGCCTCTTTTTTTCTTTTTGTTTTTGTTTTTGTTTTTATTCCAATCAACTTCAAGAATATGTTGATTTTAAATAGAATTCAAAGATATTTTGGTGTTTTTTTTCTTTTGTTGATGTGATTAAAACAAAAGACGTTGAAGCAGAAAACAGCCAAGCAGCCAAGCAACCAGTCACTCAGTCAGTCAGCCATCGTAGACTTATTGTATGCAAAAGAAAATGAAAAAAAAAAATGAAAACAAAAAGAACAGAAGATCCTTTTGTTTTAACGTTCTTAAGCAATTTCAAAAATTAAACAATATGGCCAGTTATTGTTGTTGTTGTTGTCATCTTATTTCATTTATACCGGTGATCAAATTGTATTTTACGGCTCGTTTGATTTTTGAATTTCTTCACAGTACGTTTACCGATTTATTTTGTCGTTCATTTATTTATTTTTTTTTTTCTCTTTGCTTTTCTTATACCGAAATTTTTAAGTGAAGATCTCTTTTCAAAATTTTTTCTTGTTATTTTCCGTTTGGCCAAAAACAAAAAAAACAAAAAAACCCTCCAATTGAAAGTAAAAAAAAATAAAAAATATTCTTATTAAACGAATTGCTTAATTGTTCGTAATATAATCTAATAAGATAATATTTCATTTGTCGGTAAAATGGTCTTTGTTCCCAAAGGCATTCAAGTTTCCCCCGGAGACTTTTCAAAAATTTGAAGATGAGAAAATATGCACAAATTTTAAGTCACACAGCATATGGATTAATTACAGTAAAATCATATTCAAATAAATCCTTCTAAACATGAGTAATTAGTACAGGTGTTTATCGCTTTAACGAACATTCGATTCAGTTAACATTGCATTCAACGAACACATATGACGAATAAAAAATTTTATTTTGTACTCAGCATAGAGGTTACAATTAAAATGAACAAAACGAAAGTGAAGAATTGATGGAACTGAAATTCAGGAGCCTAGAATAATACGCAAAGATGTCATTAAGCGTTTCGGAAATTTTAATAAAAAGGCTTAATGAAAACAAAATTTGTAGCTTCAATTTATTGTGTCTTCAGTTAGCTACGAAAGTTATTTTAATTTTAATTTTTTACAGTGAATATTAAGTTAACAAGGACTGTTAAGTTAACATAATTGAAAAATTTGGACGAGTGAAAAAAGAAAATCGATTAAAAATCATAAAAATTGGTGATAAATTGGAGGAAAAATGAAAGGAAGACGAAGCCAAACCTTTAAACTGAATGGAGATAATAAAGTTGAAAAACCAAATATGCCATCCAAACATCGATAAAAATTTTAAAATGGTGTAGTATTCGTACCTAGTGGGCCCGATAGCAATTGAATCAACGACTGGAGATATAGGCAAGCTAAGTAGCTCTATATAAAATAGTATAAAAATGGACCTATTGTGGGAAATGAAAATAGAGGGCATTATTTTAGTCAATAACTTCTATTTTTTGAGTAAACGACTTGCATTTTTTGGCCGATAACTTGCATTTTTTAGGTAGGTGATGAGAATTTAGCTTCAGTGCCACTATTAGCTCCGATGTCATCGACATCTCGTCCTAAACAATGCCCGACCGCAATAAAAACAGTTTCTAAAATCTGAGCTCTTTTCCCTAACACCAATAAATAACCGCCACAATAATGTCAGATAGCTTTACTTCTTCATAAAGATGTCAATTTATTCCGAGATGCCAACGTATCTATATTTTCGTATACTAATTGGCTTTAATTTCCTAGAAATTTTTGTCGGGAATCTTCATCAATTCAGTTAGGTGTTAGATTATATTTGGATCGCTAAACACTTTGGGTTTGCTGGCAATGAAGTTTGCTGATTGGCAAAGAAGGGCTTCGCGATAAATTTTAAAGAGGTTAGGCAGAGGCTGGACCGGCGTAAGACATCTCTAAAAAGACGTTTGAGCATGAGAGTACTGGTTTACAATTTCGGTAAATTTGGCAACATCTGTCATTTTAGTTGCCCTATTGAACAATTTTACGATCCTTAAAATAATAGTAAGAAAAATCCTTGCGATTAGAGGGCTATTTATCTAAACTTTCGTAGGAAATCAAAGAAATGATAATGTTTTATCGGGACACCCATTTTATTAAAGAAAAGCTCGTAAGAGCTTTTCATTTTTATTGAAATATTTCATCAGCCATTAAGGCATCATGTCTTGCCATTTTCTCTCTCACTCTCTCTGTCTCTCTCTCTCTCTCGCTCCGATCAATATGTCACTTTAATTTAATTTTTTTTTAATTTTTTCGAATCGAAAAAGCCCTCCTTCTTTCCTCAACAGCGTGCAAAATAAAAAAATAAAAAAATCCAGCACTAAAGACTTCAAACTCTTTAAAGTGTTGAAAATTAAATTGCAGAGTAAAAAAAATCGAAAAACCTATTGACTAAAAAATTTACATTTTTATTGCTGCTTAATTTGCACTCTTTGAACATTTTAAAGCGCTTTAAAATGACAACCGACCAACAACTACAACAACAACAATAATAATAATTTATTAAGACAAAAAGTACCAGGCAACAGAGACACAACGAAATTTGCATAAAACTGATAAGATAGTAGAATCGCGAACCGAATGCGAACAGCGTATACACCAAGGCAACCTTAGAAATCTTTATTAATTGAATTCATGTGCAACAAAAAAAAAAAAAAAATGCAGCACCAGCAACTGCTACAACAAATTTTAAAACAAGTTTTATGTTTCAGGCAACAAAAACTTTACTTAACAGTGAATTAGTTTTTGGTGACACAGTCTAAACTAAACAAAACATCACAGAATAAAAGCAATTCCATTTGAGTTTTGATTGGTCAAGGTTAAATTAAATGGATTTTAATTAAAATTCCATTAAAACAGAGAAAAAAAACGAGTGCAAATTATTTTAATTTTTTAAGGGGCGTGGCATAAAAAAATTATTTGCAAAGTACTTAAAAAAAAGTATGCAAAACAGTAACAAATATTTACAGTCTCAGTCAAGAACTGTTACCAACTAACCATATTGGTTTCAAAGAGTTTGAAGTTCGTTTGTGTCAATTGTGCTTCACACGATCTAAGTGGTTAGTTCACATCAGCCCCACGTGAGATGATAATACTCTCAAACGCTGGAACCACTTGTCGATTGTATCCACAACATCTAATTCAGTTCAAAGGAAGTTGCTAATCATCGGCCTATAATGCTTACCTTCGACCAGACCAACGCTGCACAGTGATGTTGTGGGATATATTAGACGCTCTGCGATCTCTGGATTGCTATCACCTCATATTCAGCAATCTTATTTGTTCACACACCCTTTCATCCAGAAATGGCTCTCCTGACTGAAGATGATTTATCGATGAAAATGGGTGTCAGTTGCTAACTGCTCCAGAGATCTACTGAGTACTGTGTTTACTGAGTACTGCTCCAGCTCAAGCGGTGATTGTGCCTGATCCAGGGTTTTTCGTTTTTCTAAAACATAGTCGTATGCAAAATAAATTTTCTGCTTTAAGAGCATAAGCAATGTCTATGACAATGAAATTGAATTGACTAAGGTGTTATAGTGGCCAATAAGTTAATTAAGTAAGAAAATACATCGATAACTTACATTTTCTTAAGTAAATTTGTCAATAACTTGCATTTCCTTAAGTAAATTTGTCCATGACCTGCATTTTCTTAAGTAAATTTGTCGATTACTTACATTTTCTTAAGTAAATTTGTCGATAACTTGCATTTCCTTAAATAAATTTGTCGATGACTTGCATTTTCTTAAGTAAATTTGTCGATTACTTGCATTTTATTAAGTAAATTTGTCGATTACTTGCATTTTCTTAAGTAAATTTGTCGATATCTTGCATTTTCTTAAGTAAATTTGTCGATAACTTTCAATTTCTTAAGTAAATTTGTCGATAACTTGCATTTTCTTAAATAAATTTATCGATGACTTGCATTTTCTTAAGTAAATTTGTCCATTATTTGCATTTTATTAAGTAAGCCATTATGAAGGGCAATTCTGAAAAATATTTCCCTCCCCCTTTTAGATTACAATTTTTAATCATGTAAGTCTATCCAGTCTAAATGCAGTCTAAAAATATCACCCTTTCTGATAATGGTCGACCCATTAAATAATTATTTTATGGATAGACGTCTATTGTTTTCAATATTTTTTTTCGTTATTTTTACGCTTTGCCTCAACATTATGGTGACTTGGGGTATAAAACGTTTGTTTATTTAATTAAATTTTATGTTTGTTTTTATTGTGATAGTCTTTTGCGCTGTTTTAGAGAACATAATTTATGCACACTTCACAAAAACCTTTTGTCAGCCATTTATACCGTAAAAACCTCAAAAGCGTATTCCTTTAACGTTAACGTTTAATAAACGATTTTGTTAATCCTTATCAAGATTTCATAATCTACAGAACAGAACCGAACAGAACAGCATAAAATCAAACTAAAACTCGATGGTAACAACAATGCTTGTACAAACGGGAGCAGCAAAAAGGCGTTTAAGGGAATGAGACAATGAAGATGTGTTCATTTAAATGATCAACATGGAACCATTTAGGGATGATGATGATGATGATGATGCAGTAGCAGGCAATGCATATCAAAGTTAAGATCTGATATCGTTTTGTTGAATCTTACAATAACAGCTTCATAAATGTAAATTAGAGTTCATTTAGCATTTTAACTTCATATAGGCAGCTATGAGCTCGTAAATAAATGTCAAATGACGTTACAATCATTGTTTAAAAAATACAGAAAATCCTCTGCAACAGCCTCCTTTTGTATATCTCGGCTACTAACACTGTACTGATTTGTGTCTGTGATAATATAAATGAGGTTGTCATTTGGCTCTTTTGTTTCCCATATCTATGGACAAAATTTGCAGCTCCTCATCCTCAATGATGTCTCTCTCTCTCTCTCTCTCTCTCTTTGGTCTCCTGTTACTTACGCTGCTTTCCATCGTCATCACTGTCTGCCTCAGCGTCTGTGCAGGCCTTTGCCATTGTATCGCTGTTGGTTTTGTGATGTGTGAGGCAACATTTATTTAAATTTTGTTTATTCTTACTACACTCTACACTACAATACTGTGCACCACACACATATGAAATGATGTTTGGCCATAGCATATTGTATGTATATATACGTACAGTATTTAGAATTCTGTTACTATCGTCCTTGGCTTACAATATACAATCCAACCAAAAGAAAAAAAAAAGGAAAGAGAACCTGCTGCTGTATACAGGACGTAGTAGAGATAATCACAGATGATAGTGATAATGACTTGTAGGAACAAAATTTATTGTCAGTCATATCAACAGTTAAAATAAAGGGTAAAACAATAACAATAACAATAATAATAATCACAACAACAACAACAACATCAAATAATAATAAAAGCGAACAATTTTTAGAAAACAAATTAATTTTTATCGCAATTTTATTGATGCAAGGGGAATGGGAGAATATTTGTAATTATTTTAAATTAAAAGGTGACCAAGCAACATATCTTCCCACTCCTTCATCAGTGGCATGGAAACTCTCTTCATTACAAACTCATCTGCCTGCTTATTGCAACGAACTCCTACATTGCCTGCAGTCCAGTTCAGGGTATACTTATTTCTCCTATTCTACTATAGCTGCATAGCATAGTACTCTTACGTGCCTTTTTTTGTACCTATTGTACACATATTTCAGTAGGATTTACTTTCGTTTTCAAGCTACCTCCGAGTGACACCTTAGGCTCAAAATATTTAATTTCATACTGAAACCATCTGAATATCACAACATAGTCTACCTTTTAAAAGAATTTATTGCCTAATGTTACTCCATTCACCATTCATTGGCTTTTGGGTGACAGAACGGCATAGTGACGAATGTGCCACTAAAAGAACTGGCCGGTTTCATTCAGTGCTCGAGATGGTTCAAACACACCACTAACGGATCGTCACACTGACTAAAGTAATGGCCATATGTCCACTGAGTAATATTTCCTGTGAATGGCAAAACCTAGCGTAACCTAATCTGCTCGATTCACTTTTATTACCCAGTCTTGTTTCAAAGTATTTAACGAAATTCTAGAATCTATTGGTTCTCTCTCTTAGGGAACAGTCAAAGAGAGAACTGCTAGCCACGAAATGTGCTAATTCACGAAACCTTCGGATGAATCTCGCACAACTAGGGGTACTAGAGTCTCCGGGGCAACTGTAGAACAGGGTCCCGTTGCCCCGATTATACCAATACACAAAATGTCTGTGTATCGTATCCAATTCCATCAAATCTGTTTTAAGATTTGTTCTGTCTATCTATACAATGTCGCCATAGGAAACTATTGCTCTAACCATCAAGGTACACAAGGCATATTTCGGAAGAAGATAGGTGTTAACCATAGTTTCCATAAGTAATTGGTTTAGAGCAATAGTTTACAGAGGTGTGAGTCAATTTTTTTTTTTATTACGTAAGTATTTTGATTACGCAAAGGTTAAATACATACAAAATTGGTCATTACAACCCTTTAGTCAGGATTACAACTTAGTTTCTCACACGAGTGGTAGGATCTACAGTTTAAAGCCGATTCCGAGCGACAGATTTTTTTTTTTTTTTTTGAGAAACTTTTCATGGGAATTATTGGTTGCTCTCTAAGAGTTTTATGCCAGAAATCTGCTGAGAGGAAGTCATTTGGCTGGAGATAATCTGACCTAGAGTTTGAACCGTGGCCTCACATCTATCACATCTAATAGGCCAACACACTACCTACTAAACTATGGCGACTTCAAGAGCACTCTTTCAGGATCAATTGCAGGCCGATTTTACTTTTGGCTAGGAGTAATCCTTAAAACCTGTCAAGTAGCCATATATTACCCTAGTATTCTTCAAACTAAAATAATTGAAAATAATCAGAAGGCTCAGTAGTTTTTTATACTGAAATTAGCCAAATTCTACAAACGAAAACTGTTTGCAAAGAAAAAAAAGAAAAAAACTTTAATCATGACTATCAGCTTAAATCACTACAAATATGCGTTTTGCCTATAGAATATTATACAACAACAACAACAATAGCAACAACAATAGCCAAAATGACGATATAGTTAATCATAATATTTGGGTGGCCCAAACAAACAATACGAAATTGTTTTTTTATTTTTTTCAACGTCTACCAAACTACTATACAAACGTAAGCAACCAAGCAAACAGCCAGCCATCTGAACCACCGCCAAAAAAAAAACTCCAAAAAATCTGAAGAAACTGAATTAAAAAAAAAACAAAACAGAGGAAAAAAAATCTGCACAAAAGGAGACCAAATACAGAATCAAAAAAGAAAAGGGTTACAGGTAAATACAACAACGATAGAACGATAAAACATTATTAAAAGCCAATGATTTGGTCAAGCAACTACAACAGCAACTATAACAAAAAGGCAGCAGTAACATAAAAGACTCCACATCATCATTGTTTTGTATCATTGTTAGCATATCAACAACAACAAAAGTCACCAATAAAAACATCTTTAACTTCATCGTCTTCATTGTTGGACCATCATCATCTGGAACAGCAGCTCCAGCAACCATAGATGATGCTGCTGCTGAGAATGATG
This sequence comes from Sarcophaga bullata, assembly GCA_005959815.1. Taxonomy (NCBI): domain Eukaryota; kingdom Metazoa; phylum Arthropoda; class Insecta; order Diptera; family Sarcophagidae; genus Sarcophaga; species Sarcophaga bullata. Next base: position 1,131,768 of record QOCX01000009.1, read on the forward strand.
ATGGTCATCATGATCATTATGTTTATTGTTCAACTTCCAAAACAAAACAAACAAAGAAAAAAATTGTTACAATCAGACCTTTTGGTGCTATACGAGTGAGTACAATGAGAATGATAGAATGGATTGAGATAGAGAATCACAAAAATCAGTGTGTGTTAGGCGCAGGGCAATAAAGATTCAGATCAGATGCCATAACATCAATAGCAATGAGCAATTCAAACACAAAAAAAAATCTCTTTTTTTTGTTTCCCTTTTTGTAGGTGTATTGCAAGAACAAGATAAGCTTCAATAAAAAACATGAGAAAAAAAAGGAAAAAAACCATGATATTGTGTCAGCAATGAAAAGCTGAAAGGAGTTGCGAATGTTTATGAAATCTGTAGCAGTAGTTGTGGTTAGTAGTTATTGTTGTAGAAGTGATCTTTGTGAAGGGCGTCTGTCGAGTGCTCATACCACCACTCATATCATTGGAATTTTTGATAAGTTTGTCATAAGGTTAGTAACGCTGTTGACTGTCCTTTACTTACGAATAAAGCCGATTTAATTTTCTTAACAAATATTGAAACAATATTATATGCTTGACTGCAAACCCCATCCATACAGATTCGAAATCGGGAAAAGACAAAAAAGAATTTTTCATAGTGATTTCTATCGCCTCCAAATAATTCATTTTTGCCAGAAGAGGAAGTCAGCGTAGAAATATTTTTTTTTTTTTCGTTTTGTGTGGAGATGTCTGATCTTGGGTTTGAACTGTGGCTTCGCTTCTAATAAGCCAACACACTAACTACTAGACCATGGCGGCTTAAAGCGTTTTAAGGGCATTGTAACCTCTCGTGGAGGTTATACGGACTGTCTCCACCGAGATCGTGCAATTTTAACTCTTTAGAGTTTTTCTTATTGGGTTTTCTTTAGTCGTGAGCGTATGCGTATAAACCACAGACTACATTCACAGTCATCAGAGCAAACATAACCCATGCCATCAGTCAAATTCAGTCTGATTTATACTCCAGAATCATTGCAAATTGAACATTTGAGATGGGCTCTACAAAGGGACACAATAACGGGTACAGTGGCATAAATAGGCCTTCCAAATGAATGAAAAATTTCAATACTATCTCGCTCAATATGCATGCATACACAATTGGATTTACAACTTTTTGGACAAGATTACGACCTAGTTTCTCAAAACACTTATGTTGTGTGGGCTAGCTTTATACATGAGTGGCGGGACCTACAGTATAAAGTCGACACCGAACGACAAATTTTTGAGAAACATTTTCCATGGCAATTTTATTTACTTCCAGAGTTTTTGGCCAGACAACTGCTAGGAGGCAGTCATCAAAGAAATATTTGTTCATACTTCGTTTTGTTGGAGATGTATGATCTGGGATTTCAACACTACCTACTAGACTACGGTGACTTCAAACTTTGTTTTATTTAAAGTGAGATTAAGTAAGCGCTTACTGAAAATCCCTATGGAATCAAATCCAACATCCATAAGCAGAAACTAGTTTCTTAGTTAACGGCCATAGCGTAAAGGAAGTAACACTAGTAATCCACTTTGTATTGTTCTACAGATCTGAACCATTTTTAAGACATTCAGTTAATCTTCAATTCAATACAGACTTGGTACCTACAGTCACCAAGGTACGTCGTCAATACTTTCTTTTTCACTCTTCTAGTCAAACTTCATAGTCAAATAAGCTCAACGACTTCAGTAAATTGTAAAAATTAAAGAAAACATACCTTTAAAGGCGGTGCATAAATATGCCTTGAAAATCATTCCATTCTTGCTTGCAAAACATGCCTATAAAACGATTATACCGATACGAAACTACTCTTATCTAAGAAGTGTACCACCCAAAAAGGAGAAAACAAAAGCAAATGAAACCTTTTGTTTGGCTGCTCGATCGGTTGTTTGTTCGGTTGTTTGGTGGTCACTATTAACATAAGCGTGCAAAGTTAATGATTGCGTTGCTAAAAAAAAAACAAAACAAACAAAAAAAAAATAATCATAAAAAAGAAGAATAAAAACTTTTTATGTCTTTATTTAGTGGCCCACCAAAAGATTAAAAAACTAAAAACCAAAAAAAAAAAAAATTCAAAAAAAAAAATCAGAAAAAAAATTAAGGCTGACCGAAACAAAACACGCAACCGAAAGAAATTAAAAACCAAAGTAAGACCAACAAATACAATTTCTTAGAAACTCATTTAAGACGATTCAGAAAAGAATATTGAAAGAGAAAAACAGATCCAAAACTGCTTTAATGCTGTATAATCATCGTATGTATGCATGGAGAGAAGAAAAAGAGAGAAGATTCTGTGAAATGCTGCCTAACATTGAATTTCGTTTTGGTGCTAATTAAGTGATGATAGTAGTTATTAGAGCGTTAATTGGCAACAAGTTTAACTAATTAATAGCTAAGGAACTTAGAAATTGTTTTTCATAGACTCAATGACTCTATCATTTCAAATTAATACATTACGTTTGAATATCGCTCTATCCACTCTAGTCACTCTACGTTTCTTTACTGTGTTCTGCTCATTTTATTTTTCTCTAATGTACTGGATTCCATAGGTTTCTAGTTTTATAGAGAAATATCAGAGTTTTATCAACTAAAACCACAGACATATGCAACACTACAGCACTTCGTGGCATTACAGTTGTGACCTTAGTGATTTCCTTTGTTATTCAAAGGACTTCGTGGCTTCGTTTACTTCTACAAAGGACATGTTAACCGCTAATAAGTATCTCGTTTCCTCTGAAAGATTGTTTATTCCATAGGACAAGTCTTATAATAACCTTGGGACCTTTTATCATGCTACAACTCTTCAGGCTTCTGAATCTCCTCTTGTTTAACCTTAAGCAGCTTCTTATGAAACTGACTTCGAAAGTAACTGTGCTGGTAACCCAAATAGTAATGGATAGAAAGCTCAAGGTATGGGAAATAGTAATACTATCTGACAGACTGGCCAAGCACTTGGCTGGTATGGAAAACTAAATTAGCTTGGTAGGGCAAATAAGTTTACCCCACTATAGGATTCTAAATCATGTAGGAATTTGCGCAAATGAGCAGGCAAATGAACTTGAGAGATAATCAATGCGCTTATGAGCCTAGAACAACTCTGTAGAGTGGAAAGAGTTCTTAGGAAGACCATACTCAACAAAAGGGAAAACAGAGTGAGAGAGAGAGAGAGAGAGAGAGAGAGAGAAGTTCTTCGGAAATTAAATGCGTTCAAAGCAATCTAAAGTTTTATTGTATAACGAGGTTCAAGTCTTGCATCAGACTATCCTGGCATAAGTCACCGTAGTCAAGTAGTCTAGTCTGTAGTGTGTTGGCTTGGAAGCCGTAAGGCCAAGGTTCAAAGTTCACTGCAAACATCTCCCACAAAAAATGAAATATGAGAAGAAATATTTCTTGGGCGACTTCCTCCATGCTGATTTCTAACAAAAAACTCTGTGAGTAAATAAAAAATTGCCATGAAAAGTTTCTCAAAAATCTGTCGTTCGAAATCAACTTTTAGCTGTAGGTCTTGCAGTTCATAAATAAAATGAACACCATATGAGTGGTGTGACAAGCTAGGTCATAGTCCTGACTGAAGAGTTGACCAATTTTCTACGTATGTATGTACTCCTTTATACTACCTTTGGTTTGTCTGTTCTACTTAAGTCGGGTCTAGATCTCAGTCATCTCAGGCTTTCCTTTCTTTTCACCAGCGCAGTTTATGTTTCTTCAAACACGCCTGTTTCAGGTGGTAGGGTACTATTTCAAATTATTTTGTTCACATCTTTAAAAAACAAAAATAAATAAAAATAAAAAAAAAAAAAACAAAATAAATGAAGACTCATATTCAATCGCTTAATTTTATGCATCATGCCTTTTAAATCCAATTGTAAAGAAAAAATAGTAAAAAAAAAATTTAGAACAACAAGTACAAGAGCAATAAAAAAATGCACTTAAACAACAGGCAGGAGCAATTGCTGCAGCTGCGGCTGTGGCTTCGGCTGTGGCTGTAGCTGCAACAACACCGGCACATGACTGTTGTTGGTTGTATCCAAACAGTCTGGCAATTTTAGACAATTTCACACACTACACAACTCAATTTAGTCAGCATTTTTCCACTCTCCACGCTTAATCTTACCCAGAGTTTAAACAAAAAAAAAAAATACAAAAAAAAAACAACAAATGAGCATAACAAACCTTTGGCGAACTTTTCAACGCGTTACAGAGTCAATGCCAAAAAAAAACGAAGGAAAAAAACGAAAATAAAACCAAAAGAAAACGACGAGAACATAATTTTTGGTACACTTTTATTTCATATCGTGTATCGTTAAAATATACAACAGCAACAGCAACAGCAACAGCAAAAACATGCAACATTCAACGTTGCTTTTTTCGTGTTTTTTTTTTTTTGTTTTTTGGTAAAGGCCCTTGGGGGCGAAATGCCAATAAAATGTTTAGACCTACCAGAAGCACAGATAGACATAAACAGTCAAAACAAATACCATAATACACAGGCAATCGAAAGAATCTACACAGTTACGGTTTTTTTTTTTCTTTTTTCTTTATAAAATAAATTCATATTGCAACACATTCACTTTTGTTGCTAAACTCCATTCTGCAACAGACGTATACGCGCTACAACTAGCTGCCTGCTTGGTTAGCTGTCTATATTAAAGGGTAAAAGGATATACATATGTATGTATATGTATTGGAATCGTTCGGTCATACATAAATAAGTCATACATCCTATATTATCATATGAGATATTGAAGGCATATGATTGTGTGTTTACATATTCAATCAACATTCCTGCCTCATAGAATTGAAGATTGAATATGTTTTCATTTATTTTTTTTTTTTTTAATTATTATGCTGGGTGTGTGCCAGCACATTTACATCTCTGGCTGAAAGTTGACTGTTTTCAAATGTCCTTAAACTATAGCATACAGAGCCCAAGGTATCTTTCCCATTGTGGCAAAGTGTTGAAAAGGTGAGTGGTAGACTCAGGATTGTGAACGATGACAAAGAAAGATTTCTTTAAGTCGTGTTATAGGAATACAATCAGAATAAGCTTGCTTGTAATACTCCTGTAATTGAGTGTCAGGCTTTTTTTTCCAATTTTTTGCCGCAGTCTAGTAGGCAGTATGTTGGCTTATCAATCGTAAGGCCATGCTTCAAGCCCCAGAACAGACATCTCGATCAAACCGAAATTAAAAAAAAATATTTCTACGGTGACTTCCTCTCAGCAGTCCTTTGGCAAAAACTCTGAGAGTAAATAAAAATTATAATGAAAAGCTTCCCAAATAAATCTGTCGTTCGGAGTCGACTTTAAACTGTAAACTGTGCGTTTAGCGAAAGCCAAATACTCAGACTATTTTCAAGCATGGGTTGAGTGTCGGTACTGATGGGGGCACATGTTTCCAATGCAGAAGTAGGTTGTATTCAATATATAGACAGTAAAATGGATTCATTTCAATATTTGGGCAATATTTACAACAAAATATGAAGCAATGTGGACACCTTTCTTTCTACCACGACAACGATCTATCTTATCCATGTTTGAGAAAAACTTTCCCGTAAGCTCTACAAATCCATTATCAGGACAGTCGAGCGGGTAAAACAAGGAATTAGGTGAGAATGGAAAACATAACCCCGGAATTTAATACCAATCTTGTGTAGTCGATGCCTCTAGATTTGAGAGCAGTAATAAAAGCTAAAGGTTAAGGCTCATAAGTTTAACTGCTGTAGCTGCAGGCAGCGACAACGTAGCCATCTCTCTACAAGTCCAAAATAACTTCTGTTAAGAGATTTGTATAAGAGGTTACGTCGTGAATATGTAATGCAAAAAGTTCGCGGGGCCTAATCATATTTCACAGTGATGATTGCCATAATAATTTGACAGAATTGTGATTTAACTCCGAGTTTCCCATCTCGCAAAAGTCATCCAATACTTTACTGCAATGAAGCTGAGCCTCTTTATACTTTGCAGGAAGTATGTCCAGTATGTAAACTGATGCAAACGGAACACTTATGCTTCCTAACGTATCGGCAACTGTAGCAGTCTTGGCATATTTATGAGCAACGCAATGTTTTGTCGTCGAAAAAATTTTATGTCCTGGAGAGCACATAAGAATTTTCTCTTAATGATTCGAAATTTCCCAAATAAATTCCCGGTATACTGTGACAAGGTTATTACTAACCTTTAGTCAGGATTACAACTTAGCTTCTCACAACACTTATACTGTGTGTGCTAAGTACATGCATGAGTGGTTTGAAATCGTTTGAAAGTTTGAAATCGATTCTGAATGACAGATTTTTTAAAAAGCTCTTCATGACAGTTTTCTATTTACTCTCAGAGTTTTTGCCACAAATCTGCTGAAAGGAAGTTGCCGAAGAAATATTTTTCACCACACTATCTACTAGACTACGGCGACCAATAGCTAAACTTGAAGAAGACAGGCGCATACACAGTATGGATATGACTTGGGAACTAGGCATTCATCAAAAATCATCACGGTGAGGAATTTTCTCTTTTTTTTTTTTATTTTCAATTTGTTTTCCTTTTAGAGCTTCTGTTTGGCTTAGTTTTTTTTTTATTTTTCTTTGTTTACATATGGGAAAAGGTTAAAATTTCTCATTCTTTTCTGTGTAATTAGAGCGAAATAATTGAAGGTGGCCCAATAGTGAACACAAATCATTTGTATTTGTTTGCTAAACATTCAGTACGATGTTGTTAATTATTGATACACAATTGAACTGAAATTCTGAAGATAATTTTTTTTTTTTCAATCTCAAAAAGGTCATTATAAGAGAGAGCTGTAATCGCATGGACACAGTGATTGAATATCTCAACCATTTTTCAGTAAAATTTTTCATCAAATGAGTACTTTTAAAAATTTTTGTACCTATTTAGGGATTACATAATTTCGATTACAATGTGTGTGTATGTAATAAATCGAGTATGTATTGCAATAAGGCTGAAACATTCAGTTTCTCCATTTGAAAACCGAACTTCTTACCATTGGTGGGCGTTTCTGAAAGTAAATATATTCCCTGTGAATTAAATTATTTGTTTTTAAAAAACATTTTTTTTAATTCGAAAATATACCACCGTCCGTGGGTCACAGTGTGATACCAACATGGAACATGGCATTTCAAATAATAATAAAATATAATTTAAATGTTACGATTAACAAGACCATTTGAAACCAATCAGCCACAAAACTGAAATGAAATGAAATGAAATTATTTGAAAAAGAACAACAAAAAATACAAGAAAAAAATAACAAGTTAAGTATACAAATATTAAATAAACAAGACAGCCTGGTTAACAAGATACATTTGATGCTCTACTACCCAAAAAAAAAAAATCAATTCGATGGACAGACAAATAAAACGTTGGTGGTCTGGTAATTTTTTTTTTTTTTTTTTTTTTGGGCAAACAAATCATAAACGAAATAAAACATCTTCTGAATGCAAAGAGAATCCACAAAACAAAAAAGAACTCTAATAAAAATATACAGTAGAGTCCTATTATAACAAATTAAAATTATAAAAAGTAAAGCGAGGATTCAAACACAGCCTTCCACTCAGCTGGCATCTGGCAAAAGCTGTGAAAAGTTTCTAAAAAATCGGTCATTGGGAGTCGACTTTAAACTGTTGGCCTCCCTTTGTTCATGTATAAAATAAACTCCCACAACCTTAGTGGTGTGAGAACCTAGATTGTAATCCCGACTAAAGGGTTGTAATGACCAATTATGTTTTAAGTCGACTCCGAACGATTTTTCATGATATTTTTATTTAGTCTCTCAGAGTGTTTATCAGAAATCTACTGAAAGGAAACCGCCGAAGAAACATTTGTTCGTAATTCGTTTTGTTGGAGCTCCACGTTCCCTATGCTAACAAACTACCTATTAAACTGCAGCGACTTTTTCTTCCCCTCTTATCATAATTTTGAACAATTCCACAGAACCCTTACATCCTAAGATATGCTACAGTAGACCATTCGTCTGATTATCCAAAAAAAAAAAGAACTTGATTAATGAGAAACAAAACAGCGCAAGGAAATAAAGAAAGAATGGAGAAAATGCTTTCTGGCATTCAAGCTTTTTGTAAATTCGCTAAGACGACAGCTTAAGGATCGCGTATCTTTTGTGGAACCTTATCTACCGACCATATCCAAGTGAGCCGTGCCTAACTAACCTTCGGCATAAGGTTCCTCATATTTGAGGCATCAGACTACAGCTAAGTATCTAATTGACTCGCTTTAGTAGATCCTAGAATTCTCTATCTTTCCTTGCCATATATAGGGTTGTTGTAATGGGTATAGTGGTGATGAACTTTGCTGTTTCATTGTTGATATTACTCTTCCGGAGGAAACACGGAACAGATGGCTTCTTAGATGGTTATTGTAACCATCGAAATTCTGTTGTTATTAATTGGAAAACCAAACCAGAATTGCTCATATTTATAGATCAGCTTTCTAACCATTTATAAAAAAAATCTGTTTCTGTTGCGCTCAAATTCTAACCAAACTCACCATAGCCAAACTTCACTGTATATAAATCGATTATAGAGTGTAGATGTTTGTCTATATACATACATTTCCAAACATAAACTGTTACTGTAGCAATACGTTTGAGGCAACATTGAAATTCTATTGAGTCATAATCCAGCAACTACCAGTACCATTACTGCCACCATAATCATCACCAAATCATCATCAAAAAATGTACAGAAAACAAAAACAAAATCATCTTGTAGACTTTTCTCTTCTCTTTTTTTTTTGTTTTTGTTTTTGTTTTTGTTTTTGTATTTTCTTAAACACTCATAACTAAAGTGATCAACATAATTATGAACATGATGATTATGATCATGAAACAAAATGAATGGTTGTGGCAAACAACACATGAAGAAAGAAAAAAAAGTTAAAAACAAAAATGAAACTCCCATGGTAAAGTAAATATCAATTATGAAACCTTTAGTAACTGAAATACATGCTTATGTTTATATACAATATGTTTGTATGTATGCATGTATGTATGTATGTATGCATATCCATATTTTAGCCATTTCTTACTTTTCATTGGCATTTGTATTGGTTGGTTGGGCTGGTATTTGATGGTTTTTTTTTTCGTTCTTTTTTTTTTTGTTCCTTTTTTATGTTCTGCTTGTTGAAATTTTTGAAGAACAAACAAAAAAAAAACGAAGAGAAAAGCAAAAGAAACAAAATTTTTTTTTAAACACAGATTCCCACATTCCTGCTGCGTTCATAATGGCCGCCTTTCGTGTGGTTATATATCATAATCTTAACAACTCTTAACAAGCCACAACAAATTCTTCTCTCCCCCCCGCTTCAAAAATAAAAAATAAAATAAAATAAAATGAGAAAAAAGAAAACAAGCAACGAAGTTTTTTTTTGAATAACACGCCCGTGCATCTTGTACACTCAGACAGGCCGATATGTCCATTCATACTAATTTTTTTTCTCTCTGTCAAGCTTTCAAATTTCCAAATTTATGTAGAGGAGTCCAGCAAAAATAAAAAACTGAACAGAAACAACATATTTACAGTTCAACATTAAACACTGAAATTCATTTCAAAATTCATAAAATTTTTAAACCAAGCTGAGGCGATAACTTTCTAGAAGGCCTTGTTCTGTATTGTACAACTAATACGGTATTGAAGGCAATTCTTTCCTGAATATGGTGCACCACGTTAGCCTACCCAATGAAACCAGTAACGATATTTCTGTTCAAAAACTTTTGCAAAAAAAACTTCATAACACTCTCATTGACATTGTGTTTACTGAGAGACCTGAGGACAGCCTCCGAACAAGCATTGTTGAAAGGGTCCTCCACATTAATGTATGTTGTTAGTGCGTAATGCTTGTATTACAAAGCCATCTCAAGATGACTCACCCAGGAGATTAGAAAAGAAAAATGATTATCAGCGGTTAGTTCACACTTTAAAGTCATAAGTTAAGCTCAGTTAATGTTATTGCAATCGAAGTTCCATTTCGATTCGGTATGCTTTACCCAGTTAAAAAAATTCCATTCGAATTTCGATGAGAAGCCCAAATCAGTCTAGTTGATCTTAAATGCTTCTCAGAAGACTTTGGTGTATAGTATACATAATTGATCATTACCTAGCTTCTCACACTTATTTATGTAGTCGACTCCGAATGGCAGATTCTTGAGAAATTTTTCATGACAGTTTTCTATTTACTCTCAGAGTTTTTGCCAGAAATCTGCTGAACGGAAATCCCTGAAGAAATATTTCCTTTCATATTTCGTTTTTGATTGGAGATGTCTGACCTGGGGTATAAACCGTGGTTTCACGTCTACGGCGACTTCTCAGCCACAATCTTGCTTTCATCAAACCGTTGAACAGACTCGTTACATCTTTCTGAGAGTAATGCCAACAGGTCAAGCGTAGAACGGGTTACTGAAATCGTATTAGTTGTTGCTGATCAGGCACTAGACATTTCATAAGTTGATGGTTTGTTATTGTTTCCTTAACCTTGGAAAGTACGAAACATATTGCTGACGCTAGTCGCTAGTTTTCAGTGCTATTGGCTTCTCCTTCCTGGGAATTAGCAACATTCCAGCAAAATGAAAAAATACCGACACGATAGAAGGCACTGAGAACTTTAGCTAATTTACGTAGATTTTTTTGCTTCAGATCTAGTATTGCTTACATTTTATCTTGATGTTCTAAAGAATCCTTTTTACTAAAAAGACAAAATTTTCATTCATCTGATGCCCATAATGGTAATGCTAAGCCAAAGGCCGTATAAATGCAATTCACTAGTGTTGTATTAAAAATTTTTTTGTTTTTATTTTTAATTTCGATTACCGTTGATAACATTCAATAGAATACTTTTATATTTACTTGGATTCCTATCCTCATAATCGTTCTCCTCACATATGTAACCATATTTTAAATCACAACGGCGATCATTCAATGTGGTGGTATTCTCCCAGAAGTGTATGCACTGTTCATCGCCATTAAAATTATCGGGATTATTAGGAATCCATTGATTGGTAAACAAAGGCTGGCTATTTCGAATCCAGGCAAATTGCCGATTTATTCCCACAGCTCCGATCCACAAATGAGGGGCATGATAGGCACTAAAACATAACAAAATTGTAACAAATTAATGGATCTAGGAAAGGCATTTCCTTTCATCAACATACAATGGTTCTTCTTTTAAAATTCTTGCCAAATCATTGTGTTCTTGCTGGGTCTCCAACGTGGCCAGAGACAATTTCTTCATGGAACATTGAAGCAAAGCTTCAAACCAAGTGTACTTAAATGAAAAGAAAATTTCAAAAAAAAAAAAAATTTTTTTTTGATATTTTAAAACGGTTTACACGAATACCTACCTCATAGTTTTCCTCAATGTAATATAATTTATTATTAAAAGTTTTATACCATTTCTGTTCAGCCACTTGTGCAATATCAATTTGTATTAAAAACAAAACGAATAAACAACAACTAACCACACTTCCTTTCATTTCGAGATTTCAAAATCAACTAAGAATTGTGATAAGAAATGTTTAAACTGTGAATGAAATATTAGAAGAATTTGCAAATTATATTCAAATAATCAAATTTCGAAGAAAACTTTTTATTTACAAGTGATTTATAAACATTTTTTATACCAAAGAGTACAGTGATGGAAAAAATATGAGCATCAATTGCTTTAACTTGCCTAATATTTAAAAAAAAAATTTTTTTTGGAACAAAAAATTTATTCAAACATTAAATAACGATTACGATATGTGTCTTATCGATATCGATAACAATGGTTTGACAACTGAGAATGTCAAAAAGGTGTTGATATTTCCATTTAATAAGCTGTCGTCGCCGTAGTGTAGTACATAGTATATTGGCTTATTAGACGTGAGGCCACTGTGCTATCCCAAGGTCAGATATCTTCAATAAAAAATTAAATACGAAAAGAAATATTTTCAGGGACTTCCGCTCAGCAGATTCCTGGCAAAAGCTCTGAGAGTGAAATAAAATTGCCATGAACAATATTCTCGGAATCGACTTTAAACCATAGGTCCTGCCACTTATGAATAAAATTACCACACACAACAAAAGTGGAATATACTCCTGCAGAGTTTATGTCTTAGGAATGACAGTGGAAAGTATTTTAAGCTTCAACTTGAAACAACTTCATATGGACAAATATGAATCCTTTCTAACGCCCACTGTAGAGGGGTGTGGCTATTTAAAAACAACATTCTGTAACATTTTACGATTTCTTATTTGATTTTTTTCCTACATAAACATCAATTTCTTTATAATATTGAAATGAATTTATTTTATACGCCCTTTAAAAATGGGCGTGGCTTAGCAGGTACTTATAAACTTTTATTTTTCAATAATATTTTGAGTATTCTAGCAAATTTTTTGTAAAATTTTTATCAAATATTCTCATATAAATACAGCTATGGCATGTTCAATCGTATGTGCATAGTTTGAGTATATCTATGGAGCTTTACTATTCTGATGTATATTTAAAACAATATATTTATCGGCCATTTTTTGTTGTTGTAATCCATTATTACACGTGCTGCGATATTTATTCTCTTCACAAACGAAACCCAATTGATCATTACAATTACGATCATTAATATCCTTGGTATTCTCGTACAGTTGTATACAATTTTCGGCATTTCTAGCATTATCCGGACTGCCATATTTCCAAACAACAGGTTTACCATTTGAAATCCAAGTAAACTTACGCTGAGCACCAATACCGCCTAACCATAGATGGGGTGGTGAACGATTACTGAAATTATTAGATTGTGTTCGAAAATCTAATGAACAATTCTTACAGTGCCGCACAATAGTTTACTTACAATCTGCCACTAATTAAGATATTATAAAGATCATAAAAGGCATCTTCATTTTCAATTGTGAACAGAGTCATGTTTCGATTGTAACACTCAATATGTGCCTCAAACCATTTGTACTAAAAATTTATTTGAACGAAGAAATTATTTTTTTTTTGTTTTTTTTTAATCAATAACTTGTGCCATGGAAGACTTACATTATAGCTTGGTTCCACATAGTACACATTATTATTGACAGACTTATGAAATGTGCCCGCCTGGACTAAGTAGCTTAAGCATAATAAGAAGCTTAAAACAAACACTGAGTATTGCAGCATGTCGTGAAAGTTAACGGTGAACTGATTTCCATGTAGGCAACGGCAATAAATTTTTATAATTCTTGCTTATATCGTTGCGATAAAATTTCTGTGGTCTAAGTGTAGAATTAAGGAAGTCTATGTGATAATCAGCAACTTATTTATCAGCATTTAAGTGTATAACGTTTGTGGTAATTTTTTCTTATTTTTTAATTGCGCAAAATTTTTTTTTTGTTTTTTGTTTTTAATTAAACTTTGATATACAACTGTGGTATATGAGACAAAGATTAGACCTGTTCTTGCAACATCTACTACATACATATGTACATATTTACGTAATTGGTCATTACAACCTTTTAGTCCGGATTACGACTTAGGTTCTCATACCACTTATGTTGTGTATAGTAATTTTTATACATGAGTGGCGGGATCTACAATTTAAAGTCGACTCCGAACGACAGATTCTTGAGAAATCTTTTCAACACAGTTTTCTATTTACTCTCAGAGTTTTTGTCAAAAATCTGCTAAGCGGAATTCGCCCAAGAAATAATTCGTTTTGAGATTGACTTTTGGTTTGAACTGGTGCCTCAGACTCTTAAATGAATTTAGTTGCATTGCATCCTTACCTCATAAGTTTAACTGCTGTAACCGCATGCAGTTACAAGGTCGCCATCTCTCTACGAGTCCAAAATAACTTCTAAGAAATCTGTTAAGAGACTTGTATAAGAGGTTACATCGTGAATATATAATGCAAGATGTTCGCGAGGCCTAATTATATTTCACTATGATGATTGCCATAATAATTGGACAGAATTGTGATGCAAACGAAATACTTATGCCCCCTAACGTATCGGCAACTGTAGCAGTCTTGGTAAAATTATCAGCAACGCAATGTTTTGTCCTCGAAAAATTTTATATTCTGGAGCGCACATAAGAATTTTCTCTTAATGATTCGAAATTTCCCAAATAAATTCGCGGTATAGTGTGACAAGGTTATTACAAACCTTCAGTCAGGATTACGACTTAGCTTCTCACAACACTTATACTGTGTGTGCTAAGTACACGCATGAGTGGCGGATGCTACAGTTGAAAATCGATTCTGAACGACAAATTTTTTTCTTCATGGCAATTTTTATTTACTCTCCGAGTTTTTGCCAGAAATCTGGTGAGAGGAAGTCCACGGAGAAATATTTTTTCTCATGTCTGACCTGTGACTTGAACCAAGGCCTTACATCTAGTGAGCCAACTAGATTATCGTGAAGCTTTAATTACTTGCAATGCAAGATTTAAAAAAAAATCCTACTCAACCCAGTATATAATCCCGTCATTGCTGTTAATCACAGGGTAGGGGATACATTTTCTTAATTTTCTGGTTTTTTTTTTTTTGCTTGAAACATTAAATATTTTAATTATCGCTTAAAAACGTTTGTATGTACAGTTTGGTTTTAAATAAGCAAAAAAAAGCCCCAAACTTTTGATAAGAAATTCATATTAAAACGGCGGATAAAAAAAAAACAGAAAATAAAAGAAATAAAATCGGTTAAGCGGATAAATTTCATAAGCATATCATAAAAAGTCGTCATGAAGTTAATATCGTTGTTCGTTATTGTGGCCATAATTGCAACCCAATATGCCAGCACTACGGGAATACCTTTAACAAAATGGTTTAAAACCGATAATAATACATACTACATTGAGCCAGAAGCAAAGGTTTGATTTAAACAAATAAAACAATTTAATTTTCGATTTTTTATTTAAAAAAAATTCCTTTCTTTTAACAGTTTACTTGGCAGCAATCGTATGAGGAATGCAACAAGAGACACTTGCGTTTAATAACCCTTAAAACGTACCAGCAGGATGGATTGCTGATGCAATATTTAAAGCAAACCTATCGTAAGTTTATTTACATTCATTCAGTATCATTTTAAAATTATTTTTTTAGTTAAGCTAGGGTCATATCTAGCAAATATTTATTGAAAAAAATTTACGTCATAAGTCCTACTTTTGTTGGATTATAAAAACGTTGTAGAATTTTACGATTCTTCAGATAAAAATAAGGAATATTTTTCTTTTCTTCTTCTTTTCAGAACCCCTACCCGAATTTTGGCTAAAAGCCAACGATAACATTGATTTGAGTGATATTAATAAGTTATTGGGCACTATGTTAGCTGGTAATTTCCTCAACTTGAATGTGGATGGTGTTAATGAAGCTCAAGTTTTACAAACTAATGATCCAGCAAATTGTGCCATTACTTTAGATGGCACTGTAAATGCCTGCGAAACTTTACATGGTTTCATATGCCATCAGAATAACACATCAGGTACTAGCGGACAAAATGTGCAGAACATCGTATTGAAATTTAATTGAAAATTTATTTTTATTTTTTTTTTAAACAAAATGGAGGAAATATTTTTTTAAATCTTAAATCTTGTAATAAAAATAAAAAAATATTTCATAATTTTATTTAATTAATTACAATTAAAACACACTGATTGATAGACAGATAGTCGCCGTTGTCTACTAGATAGTATATTGACTTATTAGACGTGAAGCCATTTTCTAGCAAAATCTCTGCGATTAAAAAATATAGTCATGAAAACTTTCTCAGAAATCTGTCTTTCAGACTCGACTTTAAACTGTAGGCTCCACCACTCATGTATAAATTTTAACATTCACGACATAAGTGGTGTGAGAAGCTACGTCGTAATCCTGACCGAAGGGTTATAGTGACTATATTTTGTATGCGATCGACAGTTTCCTTCTAATTTAATCTGAGGACTAATCCTTACAAAAATGTAGAACCAATATTCTGGTATCGTATATTCTTCCAGGAGAATGCCTTTCAAGCTGAAATTCTATGGGTTGTTAAGGCCACAAAACTAGTGAGGAAGCATAAACCAAAGTACCCTAAAGTGACAGTACTAATAGGCCACATTTGGTCTAAAAGTGCAAGATTTAGTTAAGCATTCTTATGTCGTATTATCGTATTATTCTATGGGTTGTAAAGGCCACGAAACTAGTGAGGAAGCATTTACCGAAGTACACTAGAGTGATAGTACTAATAGGCTACATTTGGTCTAAAAGTGCCAGATTTAGATAAGCATTCTTATGTCATATTATCGAATTCGATTGCGTACACACCTGTCACGAAGTTCTAGATAAACTGGAAACATCAGCATCAGTTTTGCACAAAACGTACGAAGACCTCTCTTCTGGTCCAACCAGCAATAAACTTATTCTTTGGAGTTATCGAGAAAAAGTTCGATTCATTTATAAAACATGCACGGAGATATACATCGGTTTGTAGAGTCGCGAAAAGCCTTGTGATAAAAAAAACTTAATGCTACAGGTATGATACTAATTCTAAGCAGAAATAGAAAGGGATTGAGAGTTTTCCTAGGAGCCAAACACATGCTTACGATCTTAATGCATATCGATGATTAAGAACTTCGTTTACTTACTATCTGAACTAACAAGAGTTGAACTACGTAACTGTCAAGATGATGGTAGTCAAGGTGGCCATTCAAACATATTTTGTAAAGAGATTCAAAGAGTTCCCAAACCAAAAAAAAAATTCATCAATTCACCAACTTGCACTTAAAGGTCAACCGGCATTCTTTCCTATACCCAGTATATCTTGAGCCAAACAAAAATGTCGTTTAATTTTCTTATTCCAGCATTTACTTCGTGTTCACTTAATTTGATTGGACTGTTCGTTAAAGGATTCAAAGTATTTGAACACATTTCTTTGCCAGCACACCACATCATTTGTAATGATCATGATTATGATCATGATGATGATAAGAATAACGATAATGACAATGATGATATTGGATAGCATATGCTTTACTAATGCTACTAATTGTTTCACTATAATTTCCTAAAATAGTTGCAACTTTTAATCTTTTTTTCTTTCTACATTCTCCTCCATTACTCCTCTGTTCACTGTTTCAAAGTGGTGTCGCATTCTTCTGTAACCAACAAGTAAAAACATCATGTCATTACAAGATGTGACATGTTAGCCGTAGCAGTCTAGTACACTACCAGTGCTCGGTGTCCAGTGCTGTGCACTGGTGACAAAAAAGGCGAATATTTTTAACACCTCATACCGATGTGTTTAAATTGTCAGTGATTATGTTTAACTCCATAAAATGAGCTGTACGGACTGCATGTTTTACGTTGCATACTTCAAAATCAACTGCAATAACTGCACCGAAGAAGAATACAAAGAATAGCACCAAAGTGATGGTGATAAATATGACCATAAAAGGAACATACAATATAAGAAAAACAATATAGTGATTTAGACTATTAAAGGCAGTTATAGGAGCCGATTATCAGATGTCTAAAGTAATTAATTGTTAACAAGACATTTAACAAAAACTTTTTATCCTAAAAATTATTTTAAAAATTTTTTTAAAATGGAGTTCAAATAGCTGAACGGATAATAAAACTTAAATTATTTCTAAATTTAATTTCCCATTATATTTTAATTCAAAAACTAATAAGCTCTAGATCTTCGACAACAAATTATTTATGGTTTAATACTTACAATACAAAATACAATATAAAATTATTGTTATCGAAAAATGTTACAATACAATTTTTGTTATCGAAAAACTTTGTGTAAAATTTTTGTTTTCGAAAACATTTCAGTGATAAATTTTATGTTCAATTTTCTTTAACCAAAGCTTTCTATATAAAATTATTGTTATCGGAACATTTTCCATATAAAATCGTTATTATCGGGACATTTTCTATAAAGAATTTTTGTTATCGAAAAATCTTCTATATAAAAATATTTGTAATCGATAAATTTTCTGTATAAAATTTAATACAAAATTTTTGTTATTGAAATAGTTTCTAAAAATAAATTTTTGTTATCGAAATATTTTCTAAAATTAAATTCTTGTTATCGAAAAATCTTCTATATAAAATATTCGTTATCAAAATATTTTCAATATAAAATTTTTATTTTTGATAACAAATTTTTTTTCTATTACAGTTGTTATCGAAATAGTTATCAAGAAATATTTCATACAAAACTATGATCAAACAATTTTTAAAAATAAAAATTTAGTTACCGAAAAATTTTTTACATAAAACTTATTATCACACAATGTTTAAATATAAACTTATCGAAAAAATTTTTAAATAAAAACGATTAATATCAATAATTTTTATTAGATGCTATTGATATTGATTAAATTCTATAGATTTTCTATAACATAATTACAGGAATCGAGAAATATAACGTAGAAAATTAATGATATCGATAAATCAACAAATTTTGCTTTACCATATTCTTAGTTTCGATAAATTTTCCATAAAAATTCATTGATGCGAATAAAATTATTGATATGGATCAACATTTTATAAAAAGCTGATGTTATCGATAATTTTTTAAAGCAGCAAGTTAATGATATCGATAAATTCTCTTAACAAAATTAGGGATATCGATAAATTTTTTCTAAATGATTATTGATATCCATCATTTTCAAATTATTTTTATTGATTACTTTTTTTAAAAAGGTATTCTCGATATCACTAAACCTTTTATCAACATATGGTTGATGTCAGGATATTATTAAAGGATATTATTAACAGGATATTTTTGTTATTGAAAATGGTTTTTCATAAAATTAGGTTACTAAATATTTTTTATTAGAAAAATTTTGTTATCGAAAAACATTTATAACAGAAAAATCATTACTTTCAATTTTTGTTATCGAAATTTGTTTTTAAGAAATTGTTTGTTAATAAACATTTGAAATCGATAATTATAAAAATCGATATTTGTTAAAAACAAAAACTGTTATCGTAAAAAAAACGATTGTTATCAATATTTAATCGATAATTCAACATTCTTTTAAAATATCGCAATTGAGTACTTTAGTGCTTGCTCTCTGAATAGTTTTTTTTATTTTTTAAAATCAAATTCATTAATCCATAAATTTTTGTAATTGTTGTTGTTGATGGTTTTTTTTTTGTATTTTTGCACAACAAAAACCAAAAACAACGTGTAAAACACTACATTTAGTTTTTCTTTAAAAAGTAAATATTTTATGTGAACGTGTCACCATTATTGTCAATCAAACTGTCAGCCATAAACTTGAACTTAAAGTTGGGCTAGAAAAAGAGGATCTACATCATCATGACACCAAGCAATGTAGGAGCGAAAAACGTTATTGAAAAATATTTTTTTAAAAACCCATACACCACTGCAGATGCATAGAAACAATGCTTGGATGTAATAATTCATTAAACACTACATTTATTGTGACGTGCAATACAATACACAGGCCATGAAGCAATGAAGAGGGGATAGCAAGCACATAAGTAAGTGAGTGGACTATGGAGATCTTAAGAATCAGAGTGAGGCAAATGTATGTTCTTTAATCACATTACAACACGTAACATGGCAGCCATGACAGTGTTACTCCGCTCACTACCCATTTCAAAACAATGGCTTTGCTTTAGACTAACGTAAGATCCAAATTTGATCAAAAAAAAGGGGAAAAGCATTTTAAAATTTATTACAATTGAGAATAAAAATCCATTACAAGTACAATGTTGGCTGCAGTTGTTACTGTTTAAAAAAAATTTTTTTTGAAGTAAACTTGTCGCAATTATGCCCTATTTTAGCACCTTATCACTTACAACAAACAGGCAGTCAGTCCATCAGTGCGGCAGTCAATCATTCACTTTTTCATCATCATCATCAACGTTATTTAAATGGTGGTTACATGTGTATGCCACTTGGTAGGGCGTTACAGACAGGTGGCTTGAAATTCAAATGTGCATCACTCACTCATATGTCGAGTCCTTTTATTCAAGTCAGCATTAATTTTCAATAAAATATTGTGTTTTTTTTTATAGAACGACTATTAAATATGAAAGTGCAAGTAAGATCACTTTGACTGGGTGTTTAAAGGACACCTCTTGTCGTCTTATCATTGCTTCGTTTATTTTTTTTTTTTTTTTTTTTTTTTTTTTTTGTAAAAAAAAATTTTAATTGTATAAGCCAGGTGTTAATGCAATTAAAGCTTTTAAATCAAACAAAGGCGTGATAAAACCGTGATTATCATATCAATTGTGTTCTTCGTTCGTTACTTACTTAGCCAAAGGTATTTGGCCAATAAAACCTAAGATTTATGATCAATTAATTAATGGCCTAAAATTGGCAAAAAAGTGTTACAAATTGAAGGGCGTGTCAATAAGCAAAAAAAAAAAAGAAGAACTCAGTCCAAAATCAATTAAATTATACAAGAAGAGGCAAATATTTGAATTTCTCTGAATCGAGGCATTAGCAGTACAGTACAGGGAAACCGAATTAATAAAAAAAGTGAAACTTGGCTTTATTGACAGACACTCTACTTTATTGTTACGAGAAAGAAAAAGTCTTACTTGCCTTTAATAAAATTCCTATATATTTATTAAAAATAATAATAATTAATAGTAATTAATATATTATGTTCATTCATGTGTTCATACACACACATAAAACATAAATTACTTCGTACGTAAACTTATTCGTAAATATTCAACGTTTTCACATGTCCGCTTAAATGTAGAAGTGACGAAACAAATTGGGAAACAAATATTCTGTAATAAATCTGTGTGTGTATATTGTTATCTGGTGGTGATAATGTTCAACAGCATTTAAAATGGGGAACTTTAGCTAGATATTCACGATCCTAACTTAGAACAGGACCTTGAATTTCACGACCCAATGCTGATAGTTCTTTAATGAATTGCTTGGCATTGGTTAAAGTCGATGAGCCATAAACAATACGTTTGGTTACATTGGCAGTTTGTTTTTGGCGTATAAAATCGACTAAATTCTGGTATTCAATATAATTGCCACCGCCTACCACAAACACAACAGCATCTTGAAAAGGTGCACGATTTTTAGGCATAACATCGCCACCCTTTAACAGTTTCGGATCCAAGTAGAGATAATCATCGGTTTCGGTATTGCTGCGACATTCCATAACTTGTTCAGTGATTTTAGTAACAGGAAGACTCTGAAAAGCAGAAACAAAAGAATACGAGTTAGAAGAAGAATTAAAAGAAGAGAATTAACATTTTAATTGATTTGAAATGCAAACTTCAAAGCAAAAAAAAAAAAACGAATTTGTTGTCCAAACGAATTTTTTCTCACTTGCATACAACAGAGCAGTTAAGCGAGGTTAAAGTGAGGCATGGCTGCCTTTTAAAAATTATGCAAATTTTTATACGAAATCTCAGGCGCAAATTAAGCAAAACAGATTCAAATTGATTTGTATCCTTTATTTGTTGTCTGCATTAAATGAAGTTTCTTCAACAAATTAAAATATTCTGTAGAGTATTGACTTTTAAAAGTTTTTTGTTTTTTGTTGTCATTTTAAAAATAAACCAACGGATATACCAGCTAAGATACCAATTAAAAGATTTCTGCTTTTATGTTATTTGGTTTTGTTTGAAAAAGTTTATTTAGAGGTTAAAAAAAGGAGAATTTAGAAGCCTTGGATAAAAAATATACGATATTTTATTTAAAATACGTATCAATATTATTAGAATAACGATTTTTCAGTCAACAAACGTGATGTAACTACGTAAATGTCTGACGCAAAGGAAGGATTCTTTAGTGGTTCAGTAAAATTCAGTATTGTTGCATGAAGTTTAAGCTTTAGTACCACTTGAATCAAAATCGATAACTGTTTTAGTTATGAACCTATTTCCTATTATCAAAAATGTAAGACAATCGATTTTCACATGCTAATCGTCATAGTCTAATGAGTTGTGTTCGTTGACTCACTACTAGGGCCTGTAAACAGTTTAAATCTCAGATCCGATATCTCGAAAAGAACAATATCTTTCGAAAATCCCTTGCTTTTGTTCGAAATCGATGTTAAACTGTAGGTCCAGTCAATCGTGCACAGAATTAACACATCAGAAGTGTTGCAAGAAGCAAGGCTTAATCCAACATACATACCGCAATTTACAACGGTTCGTCTCGTTTCGAAGTTTGAGTATGTGTATGGTAATAATAGCGCATACCAAATAAAGAGAGATCATAAAACTAATTCTGCCCGTGCCCTAAAAGATACAAAAAAAATAAAGGAATGGTATAGGGAGGATCGAAATAAACAGGAAAAGAACAGAAACGAACTCAACTTGCATAAATGGATTACAAATTTCAGAAGAATCTGAATATCCACTTTCCGTAGGATATTTAACTTTCTTCTACCAAGAAACAAACTGCCACACGAGAGATGTTTTATCAGCTGTAACTCCTTCTCATCCCAACATATTCTGCAGTGTGATATTCAGCGTTTTGATATCGTAATGCCTCAGAGGAAACCAGTTACCAGTCTCATATTATGCTTATCCATTCACAACCTAATCTATCTAGGTTACAGTGAAGTAAGTGAACCATCAGCTTGAAATATTGCGACATTGTGTTTCAGTGCAACTCGCAAATGAAAATTTGACCCAATTTGTATTCTTTTTTGTTAACTTTTGCGAGACCTCTGGCTGCCCTGCTAGAACAGAATCCCTAGTGAATAATTGCTTTCTTCAATTGAGCTGGTTGAGAAATACTAGGGTATCAAGGTTGTAGTTATGCTCTCTAGTTTGTTTGTGTTCCATTTACTATTAACAAAATACTCGAACGAAATTTTTAAAACGTTTAAACCTCCAAGAACGCTCATAGCTTATAAGGCTTAGTAAATTTCCATTTCGAAATTCACAATATTATCGCAAAATATTTAAAGTTTCGTTCAACTTACATGTTTTTTGACAACCAAATTCTTTACGCCCTCCATGACAAACGATGATCCCTGTGATACTAATTTCGAAAACATTGAAACAGTTTTAGTGCCACCACCCTCATATTGGGTAGCCTGTTGCATGCTGGGCGAACGATTCATAATGCCCTTCCAGCGTTGTATGTAGGCCAGTGAGGATAAATCACAACCAGCTTCTTGTAGAGACTCTTTAAGGCGTTCAATTTCGAAATCGGGTACATTTTGCGAGCAAATGTAGAAAATAATAAACAAACGTAACTTGTCTTCAGCTGTACCAAATTCGGGATCCTTGAACAGTTCCAATAACGGTTTATCCAACGTTTGCTTAGACATGATTTTCTCCTCCAGTTCAAAGAAAGAATCTAAGCGTCTTTGTTTTATACAATTCAATATAGCCGTGGCTATTTTGGTGTGCATATCAATTAAACGTTTCTTTTCCATTAGCTGGGGCAGAGAATTGACCGCGTTCGTTAGGCGTGCAGTGGTATCGTTAACCATAGAAAAGGCAACTTCATTTTCGCCATCGATACCCATCGAGGTCTTAAGGCGTTTTATTTCATCTTCCGAGTTGCGATAGGATTCCAGTTCTTCTTGTATGGCCTCGGCCACTGTTGGAAATGGACTGCCCTTGTGTGTGGTCCAAAAACGATCGTTACGATCCAGGTCACAAGGTTTGGGCTTTTTACGAGTGCCTGCAATGTTATGTTACAATTTAATAAAAAAAATACAACAAAATTTCCAAATTTTAAAGAAACAAACCTCCGGCTGGATTTTCATCCTCAACGTAGACCAAATTTAAGCCCAAATCCAAGACATCGTGTACTAAAGCCTGATAAGACCAGGTGTGATGTAAGGGTGTTGCCAAATCCATATTACGATCCAGCAATAACAAAACCGGACGCTGAAAGCTGAATACTCCACCACCAGCCTGGGTAGCATCCATATGAAATAGATTGGAACGGGCATCCCATAGATTTTCTCTTAATTTCTTTTCCAATTTGCGAGCCACCATTTCAGCTGCTGAATTACGGGGACAACGTATAATGGGCACATTGCCTAACGTTACAAATACAGCAAATAATGAATCGACAATAGAATCCATAAGAGCTTCCATTTCATCATCACGTGTATTGGCACGATTAATGGAATAATATGAGAGTTGATCACTTTTTTGATGTTTCAATATGAAAAAGTCATCTTCTAAGCTAATAAAATTCACATATTGATCGTACACTCGATGTATGTTGGCTACACAACCCGCCTGTAAAGCTGCGGCAGCCAAATCTTCGATTTTCTGTCGTGAAATCGGTGCCAAAAAGTTCAAATGGTAAATGTCATAAAGGCCGTTATTAAAGTCTTGCTGTATACGATCCAAATTCTCATCGGTTGGCATACAAAAGTAAATGGCAGGAACATCGGGTATTGAATCGCGATCGGAATGAAGTTGACTGGAAGGAATAATGAAAAATTATGTATGTTTTCTGGTTAAAGCAGAAAAGAACTTTAAAATTTAGCGTTTTTGTAATAGATAAAGTGGATATAAAGGGAATTTATAGCATCCAAGTAAGCAATGCTCATTGAGACCTAACCTAACTTAATACTATCTGCAAGGCTAGTACATAATTGCTATTGCTGGTATCAACAGAGTAGTTCTCACTCTATTCGTACACTTTTGGTTTGTATATAGGAAGCCTTAAAAAACCAATAAATATCGATAACCTTATAAGTCTATTAGAACTCGTCTGTGACTTATTATACGTACATAATTGGTCATTACAACCCTTCGGTCAGGATTACGGCCAAGCTTCTCATACTTCTTATTTTGTTTGTGTTAATTCTATACACGAGCGACCGAACCAACAGTTTAAATTCAACACCGAACAAAAGTTTTTGAGAGGAAATCGTGTTGTTGGAGATATCTGACCAAGGGTTTGAACCGTGGTCGTCTAATAAGCCAACACATTACCTACTAGAGTACGGCGACCACTATTTTGCACAGAGGATGCCTTAAAAAGCCAATAAATCTCGAAGTTTATAGAAACTCGCCTGTGACTCAAAGCGAAAATAATTAAAAAGTAGTCATGAATACGTCACAACCCTTTTTGTGGTGTACATAGGAAAACTTTGTACTTTAGCATGGCCTCTTAATGACGAAACAAACTATTCATTGTCCAAATCCGATAAAATTGTCACTTGATTTTACTTACACATGTAATGTAACACCAAGTTCACGCAGTTCCTTAATCGATATTATGGGCGATATGATGTCTTGACCCACACGGTCATAGATCAATATTTTCCATACGGGCTCTGCGGCTAAAACTTTCGGCTGTTGAGCATTCAAATTAAGCATTTGCTTAATGGCATCTAAAATTTAAAAAGGAATTCATATTTCATTGTAAGAAAATTTATTTAAAAATAAAAAAGAAAATAAGAATTTAATTCCATTTCACTTAGGGTGCCTTGTCATTTGTTTTGTTTTTTGCACCACTCCGATCTCTCTCTCTCTCAATGAAATTCTTTCTTACTTATTTGTCTTTCTCTTAAAGTTAACATTCTCTTGCTGTTGTTATTCCTTTCAACTGTTGATTGTTATTGTTTCCCGTATATAAAAGCACAATTTTTTAACGACTTTAAATTATTTCTTTTTATTAATTTAAATGGAATGAAAACATTTCTTGTTTTTTCTTCTTGTCTGCCTATTTCTTTTTTTTTTAGAAAATAATTATTGCCAACTGTCAAAGACACGTCATTTGGAATGTTCGAATATCTAAACAGCTGATACATAGAGCTGCCAGATTGTAGAAGGTTCAGAAACTGTGTTTAGTTAGTTTAACGCAAAACCGTTAAGGAAACTGAGTTCAAGGAAAAATGCGTTCAAATAGTTATTAAATCTCCCCGTTAATAAGAAAGTTTGAAAGATTGGCTTCAATGGATTTAAATAATAAATGATAATAGTAAATAATAACACTGTAGGGCACAATAAAAGCACAAATTATAATTCTCTGTGAAATCCTTAGTAAAAATAACTAACAATTTCAGATTTCATTGCCTAAATTCAGAGCTCCAAACCTAAATGCAGAATTTTACCAATTTAACGACCATTCGAAACCTTTTACTTTGCGAATAAGGATAAATAAAGAGACAATATTCATGGAATAGTTACTGTTTTTAATTTTATTTTTATTCACTTTTTTTTGTTAAATAAATAAATAATATTACGAATAAGTTTTCTGGAGTAACTTAAATTAATTACGGCAGACACAAATTTTAGCTTGAGTACAGTAACTACGTTTATAGCCTCTAAACCGGCAATGGGCTAGACAAAAGGAGCGATCGATCTGACAAGTTAGACGTTTCTGGCGATTTAATACAAAGGGTTCTCCATTAGCTACACCAATGTCTGCTGCTGTTAATCCATTCTGCATTTGATTTAATTCCTGAAGAGACTCATTAGCATCCGAGATGTTGACGCTGGATAGCAGGACCAATGCAAAGCTGATTAACAAAATGCTTACGAATTTCATTTTATTGCTCTTGTTTTTTTTTAATTCTTAGTTTGGCAACGTATTATTGAGACTGAATGGCTTCGATATATTCGATTACCGTATTTATATGTTTCATGTTTTCTTCTTCTTTTTTATTTTAATTCTAAAATTATGGTCGCTTGTTCTTAAGAAGATGGGACTTTTTTTTGATACAGTTGTTGGTTCGTCTGATGCGAATAGAGGCAGGGTTATTCTTTATTCAGTTGATAAGAAAAACCACATGTAATGCTTCAATTAGGTTCGCAAATGAAACAAATATGGAAAGTAAATTGTATGTTCAGGGGATTCCTTTATAGATTGACTGTTATCATAGACTGAAGTCTTTGTTATTGTTCAGTTCATTACAAAAACAAATAAACACTCTAGAAACAAATACATATAATGAGAGGCAAGCTGTCCGTCTTTAGCGATAATAATAATCGTCTCTTTAAGTACAACAAAGAAGAAAGAGTATTTAAATTCTTAAAAGTGTGAGTCGTTAATTCCCTAATAATTCTGGCCAAAGACTGTATTACCAACATGTTTGCACCTGGAAGACGTTGCAGTAATTTGGTAGTTTGAAGGTTTGAGCTTTGCCCTCTGATGCGCTTACAGGTCCATATAGCTTGGTAGCATGAGTGGAAATCTATTTTAATACCTCTCTATTGTCAGAATGGATATGCTGAATTTCCGTGACAGGTTGCACAGCAATAGCATGTAGTCAATGCTTCTGATAGACCTAAATGTATCCAGAATCTTTTCATGATCAACATATGGTCTAAGCCACTGCACAGTAACCTAAAGACGGCTATTTATCTTAAACGCTATGTCCATTCGGTTTCTATTTAAACCGTAAAATCTTGTTTCTAGCTATAAGACTCTCTGATGTTTGTGTGCCCTCTCAAATCCTTTTTTTTAAGAAATCTATAGACTATGAAGAGAAATAAGAATTTTCTTTTTAGTTTAGCATTCAAAATAATTATTTTTTATTTAATTTTATGCAAGTGTATTCACTTTTAAAATTTTTCCTTTTTCATTATCGGCAAACGCAAATGTTACGTCTGCAAAATCCCCTTTTCTTTTTTCTAAGGCAATGAGCTGTGCAGTAAAAACCATGGCAGGTCATTCGTTTTGTTCTGTTTGTTCCATTTGATAGCCATCCATTAAGATACGAATCCTGCTCAGAGACTGCGTTTACTTCGTCATTTTCCGTTGCTGCAGTTGATTTCATCAACATCACCGTTATAACGATAGTCAATAAACAAACACACCAGATAAATTTCATGTTGAAACTTTGTTGGTTAAACTGACCTTAAATGTCAAGTATCTGGTGTTTATATACGATCAATAAAAAGCAGAGATTTTAATTGTTTTTTAATTTTTACATTTTCTATTTATTTTTTTAAATTTTTTTCTAATTAATCTGTACACATACAAATATTATTACGTTTACAAGAACCACTTTTCCTCCCATATAAAATACAGTGGGCTCTACAGCTATAATTAGTACAGGTTGAACGTTTTACTTTTTTTCTCTGCCATCTTGAGTAATAAGATGTTTCTGTTTCGTGGCCTAAGTTTCGGTGTTCGTTTGAAATTCGAATACCATTTCCGTTAGTAAAGTTATCGGCTGCTGTTACAAACACTAACGACAATAAAATATTGACGACATAAAATATCCACAACGATTTCATTTTAAAAACGTAGTTTATGAACTGCTGTTACGGAAACACTTGTATTTATACGTGAAGTATAAAGAGTATTCTTGGAAAAGGGGATTTTTCTTTACGATCTATTGGTAATCAGAAATAGAGAGAGAGAGAGAGAAATAAAAACAATTGCAATGAATAGGCCATTAAGTAGCAGAATATTAATTAAATTTTTAAAATGAAATACATTTTCAAGTGGTGTCTTCTTCAATATTTCCATTGAACTTGACAATTGTTATCATTTATGGGAAAATACGTTGATTTCTATTAATTAATTATTCATTAATTATGGAAAAATACATTAATTATCATCATAAGCACTT
Source organism: Sarcophaga bullata (assembly GCA_005959815.1). Classification (NCBI taxonomy): domain Eukaryota; kingdom Metazoa; phylum Arthropoda; class Insecta; order Diptera; family Sarcophagidae; genus Sarcophaga; species Sarcophaga bullata. The sequence goes on from QOCX01000009.1 coordinate 1,160,287, forward strand.
TAATTGATAAAACCTGTTTCACGATAAGTGATTTCAGGTTAGAAATAATTGAAAACTTTATTTATAAGGCCTGAATTCAATAAAACGGCCGTTTTTAAAAATAATATGAATCAGTAAGTCAGTCAGTATTACAATGGGTGCGAAATGGTTCTACTTTCCTATGAAATTAAAGGTTATATTTAGCATGACTAGAACGCTTTGCTGTTGACCGAAAAAACACTAAATATGGTTGCCGTTGTCTAGTAGGTAGTGTGATGGCTTGTTAGGCATGAGACTACGATTCAAACCCCGGGCCAGACATATCCAACAAAACGAAATAAGGAAAAAATATTTCTTCGGCAACTTTTTTTCCAGAAATCTACTGAGAGTAAAATAAAATTGCCATGAAAACATATCTAAAAAAAGAAAAACTGTCGTTCAGACTTACTTACTTACTTAATTGGCCATAACAACCCGATTAACGGATTTCGGCCTGCCGCAACACATTCTTCCAGGCGCCTCTGCTTCTTGCGCGCCTACGTCAGTTGGTCACACCAATCGATGACAGGGCTTCCTTGATTTGGTCCTTTCAACGGATACAAGCTCGTCCTCTTCGCCGACTTCCGCAGATCCTCGCATCAAATACCCGTCTCGCCGGAGCATCCTCCTCCATTCGAACGACATGGCCGAGCCAGCGCAGCCGAGGGAGGAATGGATTGCATGCAAACAAGGTAAAGTTTCTGATTGTGGTCAACGTGGCGACCACCAAGGCGATCCTTGTCATGCTATATTCAAGTTGACACGCAGCCTCCTCGTGGCCCCTCCTGGATGGCATTCTAGCACCCGCTAGATGTTAACTAATGCGTGCAGCGAAGTGCAATCCCCTGTACGTTAAATTTGGGTTGAGCGTAGGGCTTGGAACCCACCACGTAAAAATACTAAATCCAGTGAAAACCATCTGTCATTCAGAATCGACTATAAACTGTAGGTCCCGCCACTCATGTATAAAATTAACACACACATAACTTGGGTGGTGTAAAAAACTAGGTTGCAATCCTGAATGAAGGCTTTTAATGACCAATTATGTATGTATGTATATGCGGTTCCATTAGAACCTATCGTCTTTATTGATAGAGAAGTGGAACAATAGATTCCCACCATATTTATCAACAAAATTGGTTTCCATAGCCAGCAACAGGTAGTATCAGTTTCCTAACATGCCTAGCAAATTCCTCTGTCCTTATCGCGATTTCATTACCATGAATTCATCCCACTTTGATGGGATTGAACTGATGCAATATCCACATGTTAAGCCAAAGCAGATCACTGTGTATATGATCGGCGCAGAGATGGAAATCATTTGAAATGTAACTTTTATAAATCAACACACAATCGACGTATATTTGTATACGATAGTGTTCTATCGCAATAGGATAAACTCGTATTCAATCCTTATTTACCAATATCACTGAGATATTAGGCTAGGAACCTATACAAAAAGGTTACCTTAAGATCCTTATTGAGTTGAGGTTTCATAAGACTTAGGCAATTATGATCGTGCAGTTTACAACATGACTCTGATATTGATGTGATGAGTGAGTATTTGAAGCAATAACACTGGTATTTACTGAAATTATCAAAACCTAGCTTAGATTCATTGCACTGAGATGCACAAGTTCAAAAAGCGGTTCTTCTATCAGCGTTAGAAAGCCTTTCTGTGTTATTATATTTACGTGTAGAGAACATACAATAGATGTACATATGTATGTGCTCTGTTTTATTATTATTTTTTTTAATTATTTTGTAAATAAAAATTGAAATAATTCAGTGGGGACTCCTTATCAGTTGAGTATATTGTCTGTCTGGCTGTGCTTGACTACAACATGTAAGCGTGCCACTCACTACTCACGGCATAAAAACAAACAAAAATTGAAAAAACAAAAATTAAATCCCCGTCTTCTAAAGAATATTCGACCATATTCTTTCAATAAAAAATAAAAGCGAAAAACCAAAAAACGTATAAATACTTAAATCGAAAATTTTAAAATCATTTAGTTTAACTTGCATCGCATCATCTTAAGCAATAAATTGAAAGAAAAACACAAACATGAAATTCGTAAACGTTTTATTATTGAGCTTGGCATTGATCTTGCTGGCTGTTGTCAACTCTTCGAAGGCTAATGAGTCCCAACTGGAATGGAATCAATTGCAGGATGAATTACCAAAAGATTTTGGCATAACGAATCCGGAAGCTGTTGAATTAAATCGACAAAAACGTCTCACTTGTGATATTGATCGTGCTTTATGTATTGCTCACTGTGTACTTAAAGGTTACAGGCTGGGTATTTGTACCCAAAAGAAAATTTGTGTTTGCCGCCATTAATACAATCGTTATGAAATTAAATTGCATTTATTTTTTTAAATAATAATAATAATAAAAACCAAAAGCTCTAAAAAATTTAGATTAAAATCATTCTCTTATCTTGATTTGAGGCCTATTTATCGAGTTATTGAAATTTAAAGAATATTTTTGTAATGCTTGTGTTGAAAAAGAACAGGAAATTTCAATAAATTCTTTACAAAACAGTAAGTTATTCTGTGTTCTTGATTAGAAAATAAACCATCGGGTTAAAGGATCTTTAAAGGACACTTTAAATAGAAGTCTTCAAGAGTTTCTCTTAAGTAGACTGTAAACTATGATATTAAAAACAAAATCTCAAGATTTTTCGTTTAACTGATCGCCGGTGCACTTCGGAAGAATCCGGTCACGGTGCTATTTGTGACTAAAATTGAATATCTGTTGACTAAAGGGAAATAAATGCTACGGGTACGTGTACATATAGCTGTTCCGCTATGTTAGCACGTTATGTTCATACTCCCAGAATAAAGGTTGCTTGCCTACCCGTTCCCCAGTTCAATAAATATTTCAATATTTCTCTTTATGACGACAGGAATAAAATTCAGATCTTCATGGACGTAGGTTTGCCCAGGGGCACTAGGGTGACCTGGAACTAAGCCATTACAAACGTTTAGAATTTCTGATAGACTAAATTTGGATAAATGCCGGCTTGAACAAATACAATTGGAGAGTTTGGGATGTTGGCAATTCTCATGAGTTCCATAAGCGTTAAATGCTTCTCAGGAAAGCCACTGTTTGGTATGGCTTATAGACTGGCAGTGTCAGTGAGAACGGTTTTGGCCATGATTACTGACCCATAATTTCTAATTCCAAATGTAATGAGCTGTTCAGACAGCTCATATCCCAACGTATATCCGAACGATCTATTTGAGGGCATAGTCATATTAAGTAGAGGTGGTGTGAACCCGAGATCGTGTCATTTGACCATTCGACCATTAAGCTCTTTCTTATGGAGTTTTCCTAAGTCGCAGACGTAGTAGGTAAATAGCTTACAAACATAAGCCAACATAATCCATGCTATGGGTCAACAACAACCTGATTTAGAAGCTAAGTTGTGGAAAAATTAACATATCGGAAGCACTCCACCCTAAACAAGCCGTTGTGGACAATTTTATTTACTCTCAGAGTTTTTGCCAGAAATCTGTTAAGAGGATGTCGGAGAAGAAAAACTTTTTTCGTATTTTATGTTGTTGGAAATGTCTGACCTGGGGGGTTTAAATCGTGGTCTTACGTCTAATGAATCAACACACTACCTACTAGATTACGGCTTCATATCGCATATTAACTTCGTTTTATTAAAGTCTCGATTATTCTGGTGTACTAGTTCAGCTAGGCAAAAGAGCCATAACTGTGTTTAGTTATTGAACAAGTTTTTTTTTTAATTTTTCTTAAAGATATTTATTTTTTGTTTTAAATTAATTTTAATTTTAATTTTTTAAAGACATCTACAAACGTTTTGCTGACTGCAATACGCACGGAAGAATCCTTTTAGTACACAATGGAGTTTGCAAAGGGAAGTATCAATTTCGCATGTAAGACGTTTATGTCTATTGAGCTCTACGGGCTCCTGTATAGCCGCACCATCAAATTCCTGTAATCCTTCCGTTAGCTGATTTGCAGATTCATTAGCCACAGACAAGTCTACAGTGGATACCATTACGGCAACAAAAAGTAGGAGCAAACACGTTAAGAGTTTCATTTTCTTTTCAAATTTTTAATTGATTTCTAAATTGTTTCAAGAAGTGTTATAGACTATATGACTGCAAAACCTTTGCTTTGGAATATTTATAGAACATGGAAAAATATTTCTTCCATGAAGATGTGATATTTTTACGGGACTTTCGTATGGCCTTATCATTGAACTGCCGTTTATACGACTCAATTGATAAGTTTCCACTTAAAAAAAAGACGATTCAATTATTGTTTAAATATTTAAATAAATGAAAACAAATATGGCAAAACAGTCATACTCGTGTGTGTGTGTCTACGCGAGTATGAGTTTTACGCTTAGGAGGGGATTCCACAAAGCTTTGTTTGTTCTACGCCACTAAATGACGTGAAACAAGTGTTTTGGTTTGTTTTTTTTTCTTTCTTAAATGAAAATATAAGCACGTTCGCATATATTAACCCATTAGGCGTTGGCCAAGTAGGGTATTTAAATGAAGTCATATTAATGGACGGAATTTTAACATTCAAATACTGTTCCAATCCCATTATACTGTGTTCTTGAAGAACTTCAAAAAGAAATTTGACCAAGATTAAAATGCTTTCTTTTTATATTTGAAACAAGCTTTTTTAAACTAAATATGAAGCCTTTTAATAGATAACATTTTGCCATTTCAGTCCAAAGTAGAAATGCTGGGTTTTCGAAACGAAAAACTAATTAAATTGTATTTTAACTTCCCCTACTATCCATCCGATCCATTGAAAAGATCGCAACAAATTTTAATTTGCAGTTACAATCTCCAGGCTAAATAATGGATGCATGAAACCTTCCCAACCAATCTCCCTGATGTTGCCGGCTCATCAAAGGCGCGTGCAGAGTCAAAATGAAACACAACGTTTTCCCTATTGCAGAATTCTGGCCTTTTTAATTTTTAAATATCTTTCTAAATCCAGCTGTCCTAAAATGGTTGCTTACTGGTGATTAAAAGCTCTAGTAGTACCCGCTGCTCACGTTCCGGTTTTTCTCATGGCTTATGCCATTTCATCACTAAATTTTCAAGACATAATTTAGAAAGCCTTGCGATTGAGAGCTAAAGGCTTTTTGGCTTGCAGGGTTATACAACTAGCAGAATTAATAGAACACTTTCGGTCTTGTCAAGATTATGGTCGACTTCCAAACATATCAATTCTAAATTCTCCACAGCATTTATTATACTTTAACGGTAGCAAAATTTATCGACAAATTTATCTATAACACAGAGGCTATTCGTTATGCGATGGAGAAACTAAATTTATCCTGTAATATAGACTCCTGAAGCTATCTATCGTAAGATAATTTTTATTTTATAATTTTTCTTTTTTTTTTAACAAATAAATTCTCATATTGTGAGCAAATGTAAACAAGTATGCAAATATTGAAAAATATGCCTGATCATGCTGCAGAATTTCCTTTTCAAGTGTAATATGCATAATAATAAAATATATTTAAAAATAAGAATAAAAACTAAAAAAATTAAAATTTTCATAAGATCCAAACAACAAATGAAATCTCCTCGAAA
>QOCX01000009.1:1165924-1177954 GCA_005959815.1 Sarcophaga bullata
ATTAAACGTAAGGAAAATGAGAATTTCTCTATAAATACCTGCAGCACAGATGTATTTCGAAATCATACCGTTCAACCATCCATTTTAGTGAAATATTTAAATAAAGTTTCGTTAAAAAATAAATAAAATAACTAAAAATAATTTTAAAATGAAACTCCTCTACGTTATTTTTGTGTTAAGCTTTGTTTTTACTTTAATAGCTGCCCCTCCAATTGACGTTGGCAAACAATTGGATCAGATAATGAAAAGTCTTCAAGAGAGTTTAACGGAAGAAGTCCCTCAGGAACGTAGTCAGTTGAGTAGGAAAAAACGTTGCTGTTCATGTGGTGGTTGTTGGATTAAGGGTTTTAGAAATAATTGCTGCACGGGAGAAGGACCTTATAAATGTAATTGTTAAATTTTTGTACTTTTTTTTTAATAAATTTTGAAAAAAAATAGATAAGTAAAGATATAAAAAAAAAAAAAAATAAAATGAAGTCTTTATCCTACACTCCTCATTTCCGTTTCCAACAACAACGCAATACAATTGCGCAATAATCCAATAAAAGTTCATTGCACACATACCATACATACATAATGGGTCAATACCACCCTTTCGTCAGGATTTCGAGGTTTAAAGTCTACTCCGAACAACAGATTTCTGAGAAACTTTTCATGGTAATTTTATTTACTTTGAGGGGTTAGTCGTCAATAAAATATTTTTCGTATGTTGTTTCTTTCGCAATGTTAAACCAAGGGCTGTCGTCTAATAAGAAAACATACTACTTACCAAGCTAAGCGACCGTATTCTTTCTTTCTAAAAAGCAGTACTGTCTTCCACCACCATTTTCATTACAATTTTCCCATAGAGTAATGACCTAACCTCACTTTGTACAGTGTCGGTTTATCCATTTACTTGCCATAATTGCACTGTTGTGTATGGAATTGAAAAGATTATAAAGAAATTTGACCAGAGTGGAAGCATTATCTACACATCCTCCCTGTGTAAGTCCTGCTGAAAAAATTGCTTCTGTTCGAGAAAGTGTGGTGAATAATACGACTTTGTTGGTTCCATGGCGATCTCATCAACTAAAATTGGCTGACCATTCAAATGCGGAAAAGTTAACTTTCGCTAAAGCATTATGGTTTGGGAACATTAAGGCAATGTATTTTGTTGAAATTACTTTGAAGGAATGGTTTACTTCCATTTAACTAACGATTTTAAGACCAATTTTTTTACTAAACACACTCAGAAATTAAAAATCTAAAATAAAGTTGGTAAGCAAGCTTACTCTTAAACAGTGTTTCAATGTTTATTGAACAAAACAGCTGATATATGCCAGATGACAAATTCAGGCGTTATATCATTGTAATTTGTTATAGTTTTCACGACAAATGCGTCTCGAAACATGAAAACGAATACAAAATTCAATGTAAAATTGTTATTTGTGCGTAATGACAAGGTGCAAGGCAAGAATTACAGTGAAATTAAAGTTTCATCGAAATATAAGGCTTCTATTAACTTTATTCTTTGAATTATTAAATGAAAACCCCTTTATGTATTCATTTATTTAATCCTCAACTTTAATTCTCTCAGTGTAATAAGCACTCAAATTATTGTATTTTATCATCTGTGCAGAAGCAGTGTTTAGTAGTCATATAACAGTGTTGAGTTGAAAAAGTTGTATCGTATTGTAAAGGTTGTGTTGTGTTGTAAAAGTTGTGTTCCATAAACATAATGCATGGTAAGTGTATGTTTCTGTTTCGAAATAAACAAATCGTTGACAGCCATATAATTTCGAAGTCTTTTAGCAAAAAAAGAAAAATATCAAATTGGAAAAAAAATTGAGAATTTGACAAAAACAGAATATGCTCTCACGACTTTAGTCGTTTACAATATGGCGGTCCGAAAGGTTGTGCACAGTGTTTTATGATAAGAAGCGTTTGTTTGTGAAGAGAATGTAATAAATTTTATGAATTTTGTATACAAATTTAAACAAAATAAAACAAAGAAACGTAAAAAGAAATTTCAAACATAAAGCAGAGCAAAAAGTTTTTAAAGTTTTGAAGGTAAAAATTCAGTTTAAAAGTGTACACTTTAAAGATTTTTAACAAGCCAGACGAGACGGTTGTTCGCCTTAAAACATGTATATAAGTTAACGTGTGTGTGCGAGCGTGTATGAGACTGCGGCTATAAAAAATTTCACCACATTTTTGTATATGTTTTGCGAGAACGTGTTTGTGTGCGTGTGTGTTAAAGTAGAACTAAAAATAAAAGAAAAGATAAGAAAAAAAGTTGTGCTCTTAGTTTAGCGCATCATAAGTTCTGCTTTATTATTCTTATTTGTGTGTTACTTTAAAGCAGTTTTTTCCGTCGTATATTCAAGGTGAAGTGCTGTGAGTTTTTTTTAATAAAAAAAAATAAAGAGAATACAAAATAAAACGATAAAGTAAACGTGTTTGTATGCGAATGTGATTGTTACGGCTTTAATTTCATATTAAATTCCAAAAAAAAAGTTAACTGGTCTGCTCTCTTCAATATTTTTTGGATAAAATTTCGCATTAAATTTTTTATTGCATTTGACTGTGTGTGTTTGTCTGTGCGACAGAGAGATAGAGAGAGAGAGAGCAAATCAATATTTCTTATTGTTTTTCTTCATTTTTGTGCCTATTGATGACAAAAAATGCTCTTGACAAAATGTACTCATGACATTACCGTCAGCACCACTATCTACCCCTCGAACAACGTTAAACCACCAACACTGCTTAAATCGTTATCAACATCATCATCACCATCATCGTCGTACTTAAGAAAAGCCACAATAACAACAACAGCAACAAGAACACCTACATTAAGAACAACAATAACGAAAGCTAGTGAAGAAATTAATAAAAGTCTGGCTAGATTTTGTTGTAGTAGTTATTATCTTGTACAGCTGTTCGCCGCACCAGCCGGCAAAAAATGTCGTCTGAAATGGAAAAACAATTTTTTCATCTTCTTTTCGGTATTAAATCTAATGCTGCAATTATGCTGTGGCCAATTACTTATAAACGTACAAAATCAGGTAAGTTTCTTAACAGAATTTGTTTATTTTTCTTTGTTTTTGTAATTTTTTTTCTTATCAGTTTTATTATTTTCCTTTCTCTTTTTATTTGACTTCCGGTGAGAACGTTCTCTTTAACTCTTTCTGAGAATGAAAGATCGTTTTGAAAGAGTGCTGCCAGATTAAAAATTGTGGAAAAGAGTGTTTTTAAGAGAGAAGTTATGATTTAAAGGGGGAAATAGAAATAATTGTTGTTAGGGTTTTCGATTTATTCCTTTAAAACCAGGCTTTTTTTTATCGAAATAATGAAACATTAGGGATTTGAAAAAAATTTGAAATTGTCTTATGAATTCCTATTAAATACACGCAAAAACGAACCAAATAAAGAATATGTTTCTAACATGTTCTTGTTAAAGGCTTACCCATTTATTTGTTTCAAATGAAAACACAGAAGGCCATGCTTTCGTTCAAACTTTTATTCCCTTGCCAGGTAGGTTCCGCCATTCTTGTGTAAAATTAATACACAAAACAAGAGTGTTTTGCAAAGCTAGGTCATAATCGTGAGCATAAACTATGTTTATTTGGAAGTGCCCACATTGCCATAATACCTAGACTTGATCACATCTGTAACTCTATCAGTTTCTTCAAATTTCTTTATAATGTTTCTTCGATTAGTGGCAACGTTTGAATCACGACTATTCTTGTAAGTTTTAAACTCCTGGGTGTCCTGAAAGACTAGCCTATAAGAGTCTCACCTGAAAGATAAATTTGAATCACGACTTCTGTTGTAATTTTTAAGACCTTCGGTGCCCTGATGATCAAGTCTATACGACTTTCGTATGAAAGAGAAATTTTAGGGTTTCTAGTTACCCAGTGTAACGTAGACACTATCTTGTTATGGATTTCATCTCTCCCGAGCTTAGGACGAAACCGGCCAGTTCCCTTAGTGGCACATTCACAAACATGTCCAGATCTTAAGCCATTCAGTCACTCAAACATCGATTTCCTGTCCTTTTATTCACTTGCATAAAAAGTATTGCAGAAATTCCGTTTCCTCCACATTCTGACAGCTTCTGCAGTAATCCCAGTGGGAACGAGCTTGTCTGCGAAATTGCCAAAAATCTCTCGCTAGAGTGCGAGTTGAACTCAAGTAATTCCTTGGTTCTCCTGCAGTTTGAAATTCAGCAACTATTTAAGTCTGACCACTCACGAATTGTTGAATTTTATGCTGCTTACTGCAATTTATAATAGTATTCCTGTAGAGGCTCATATATTCCCTCTATAGTCTCATCCACAGACATATCCGATCCCTTCTGTACCACTTCGTCCGCCTAAATACTTCAGTTTTAAGTGAAGTGTTAGGCACACATATGAGGAACTTTTGTGGCGTACATAAATCAGCCCTGTAGGCAATAGCGGACGTTTTTGATGTCTTCTACAAAAAAAAAATGTGTTCATGCCAATAATAAAATGAAGTTTGAAGATATTAATTTGTTGTCTTGCTGTTCTTAATTCAGCATAGCGACACATCAAATTTAATTGATCAAACTTACATATGTTTTGATAATATTTGTCTTCCTTAGCACGGCCACACATCAAAATAATACTTTTAAACTTCATTGTATAGTTGTTGTAAAGAAGCAGAGAGAGCTTATGATTTCTGTAGTAAAAATCGTAAATATTTTGATATTCTACAAACTCACCTCGGCCTATATGAGCGAGTATTATTTACCAACGCAATCACCAGAAATTAATTAATTAATGTGTGATTGTGGGTAACTTAAATAAAATTCTTATTATCGACGCATATGCATAATATGTGTGGCTTTGTGGCTAAGCTTATCTTGAGTATTTTATTTTCTACTGTACTCCTGACAACGAACAAATTTTCATTATAAAAAAATTATTCGAAACAGTTCAGTATTGCTTCTATAGGCGTGGTGCTCAGATGGCCTAAAAAAATTTTTTTATTTTGTTTTTAAGTTTGAACAGTGAAAACAGTATGAAAAAATTATTGTCTACTCTTTGTACAACCAAATTGTCGAGCTGTATTAAAAATAAATATTAATTGTCGAACTATTTTATTGGACAATTAAGGAAGGTAAGGTTATGTTACATTTCATAGTAAAATTTAAGGACAATTTTTATCCTTTAATTCTGTTTTGTTCTGTTAAATTTCTTCCTATAACTCTTACGATATGGATAGAATGTATGCCTGAGTCCTATTGAAACATTATTGAGATATATACACAGAGATATTAATCATTTCAGATTTTTGTGTGCAATGGTACTCCTAGGTACTGTGATTCAATGTGATTCACACTGTCGAACAGCTCAGTAGTTTGGTGTAGTGAATTATGGATGTCGATTTTAGTTTTCAAAATTAAAAGAAGCAAGTAAAACCAATGCAGAGAACACATCTAAGAAATATGCTCAAAATGGCTCAGAGAACAACCAAATAGCACTGTCCTGTGTAGCTGTAGATATGGTGGAAGTGTGGAAGTTTCAAATTGTATCATATCATATCATATCATAGTCATACGAAAATCGAAAGAAAATGGTGGAATAAAGAGATTCTCAACAGGTACTGATGAACTGCGTATATAATGGGCATTTACTGTGTACGTTTATGTCTATAAGAATCTAGTAATTTGACATATGCGGTCAGCATTAATCAATCGGGTTTCTCTAATTTATGCAACAGAATTGAAGTTTCCCTTTTCTTTGTTTTTGCTTACTTCTTTCCCTACAAAGCCAATATTTTAGGCTTTATCCTACGTATTCTCTTAATGTCGCATTATTTCCCAACCATTAACAAGCAGTCAAATAAAATAATAAACTAACTTTCCTTATTGGCTGTGGCCCACATGGCCCCTTGTGGGGTAAACAATCACTAACATTTGTAAGAATTAATGTCATCTGACATGTTATAAATCTTAATTATGTTGGAAATGAATGGATTTTAATTCATCACAGATCTTTCTAATTGAAAAGTTTCTCAAACTTCGTAATTTGTGAACAGCAATCGGTAGGCATTGTCCAGATCTAGTGGCCTTTTTAAGAATTAAAAAGTTTTGCAGAATAACTTTTTATTCAAAATAATTAACCATGACGAGAGTACTGCAGTAAATCTATTAATATTTCCATTTCCATGCTAATATTTCAAACTTTTCTTACGCACAATATTATAAAAATAGCAGAAACAAAGAAAAATAAATGAAAACAAGTCCTCGAATGTTACTAACGCACAATTGTCCTTGAACTTGTACTTGTTTTTTGTTTTTCTTGCTACTGTTGGTTGTTTTGCTATTATTTTCCTTCGTATGGTTCGTTAAGAGTACTAACAACGTTCAACAGAATTAGTTAAAACACTAAAACAACAATAACGACTTTAATAGAAAAAGTGTATGAAAAATAAAAAAAAACACGAAATAGAAAATAGAAAACAAGTAAACATAACCCATATCAAAAATGTTAATTCCCTATTCATATGCATAAACACACATTTTTACTTTTCACATAAAAAAATATACACAAACAACACTGCACATTGCCATAATCGTATTTACGATTGAATAATTTGCCCTCTCTTTAACTCACCTCATTTAGTTAGGGATGGTGAACTTTTGCTTGGGGTTTCTTTATATTTCATGATGGGCACACATGTGTGTTGAGTTGATTGAGTGCAGAGCCTGTTTTCAATGAATTCTAATTTTCTCGTGTATTTTAAAAACTACAACAGCAATAAGAACAAGTCATAATGTTAGTATATACAGTGGTGGCCTTATAATTAGAAACGATTAAGCTACATGCATGTTTGTTAATTTATTTTCAAAACTTTGTTACTTATTTTAAAACTAATAGCTAAAAACATAATCACACAACTAGCTTAATTAAATCAAAAAAATTCACATCATCAATACCATTTTTAAGAAAATTAGCTAAAATCAAAAAACACCAATTTCAGGTTGGTCATATAATTAGAAACGAAAAATATTCTTACAAACAGCTTAAATATATTTCAATATATTCACATTTAATGGTCATATTCTTTAATATTTTGTCGGATAGCCCTTGTTTTGAATAATATCTGCAAGTCCTTTCGTCAAACTTAGTATCAAACGTTGGCATATTTGTACTAATGTGTGTTTGCCAGCTTTGTCGCACCAGCTGAAACAATTCGTCGTTATTTCGGGGATTTATGTCTTTAAGATCTCTTTTTCAATTGGTTTAGATCAGGACTTAGGGTAGCCAATCCAGAACATCAAGATTTTGACCACAAACCCAATACTTCAGTAACCTTGAAGTGTGCTTTTGGTTATTGTCATGCTAAAAATGTTATTGACGGGCAAACTCTCAAAGAAATACGGTTCCATTACATTTTACAAAATGCTTTATATTGATATTGGTCTGTTATTCCTTCAATCTTACAATTGATCCACGCCACACCAAGAAAAGGTATCCCAGACCATAATAGAGCCGCCACCGTGTTTTACAGTTTCCTCCTTTGTTTGGAGGAGGTCTTACATAAGTTTTTCCATCAGATTGGAACAAATTAAACTTGGATTCGTCACTCCAGAGAACTCTGTTCTTGAAAAGCGGATCTTTTTTAAACATTTCCGTTGCAAACTGTAACCGCTTTTTAATATTTTTTTTGAGACATGCGGTTTTTCTGTGTAATGCACCCACGAAGTCCCGAATCCTGTAAACGCCCTCTTATTGTCCGTGTGGATATTTCTGACGTTATAATTTGCCCAACATCAGTTGAAGTTGAAGTTTTGGCTTTCGGGTGAAAATGTTGATGTTTTGGACTGGCTACCCCTAAGTCCTGATCTCTACTCAATTGAAATTTTATGGGCAATTGTAAAAAGAGATCTTAAAGACATAAATCCCGGAAATAACGACGAATTGTTTCAGCTGGTGCAACAAAGCTGGCAAACACATTAGTACAAATATGCCAACGTTTGATAGAAAGGACTTGCAGATATTATTCAAAACAAGGGCTATCCGACAAAATATTAAAGAATATGACCATTAAATGTGAATATATTGAAATATATTTAAGCTGTTTGTAAGAATATTTTTCGTTTCTAATTATATGACCAACCTGAAATTGGTGTTTTTTGATTTTAGCTAATTTTCTTAAAAATGGTATTGATGATGTGAATTTTTTTGATTAAAACTTAAAGCTAGTTTGTTGTATTATGTTTTTAGCTATTAGTTTTAAAATAAGTAACAAAGTTTTGAAAATAAATTAACAAACATGCATGTAGCTTAATCGTTTCTAATTATAAGGCCACCACTGTGTATATACAGTGTAGGTAGAGGAAATAGGGACACTAAAAAAATATCAAAATTTTTTCAAAATTTTTATTTACTAACAGGGCCAATTAAATTTTTGTATGGAAATTTGATTCGTTGTTTATTTAGTTTAGTTTTTATTCTGGAAAGAGAACAACAAAAATAACAAATGACTTACGATAAAAAAAGAATTACAAGAACAAAACTACAAATTACAATAACAGAAGTTACCAGATCTAAAATATTTGAAGTATAAATAAGCGAGTTATAAAAAAACGCGATGGTTGCAGTAAAACTCTTGTGTAATAAAATTGATACGGCGGTGCACGCTCAGTTAAAGTTAAATATGTACATACATAATCAGAATTACGACCTAACTTTTCACACCATTTATGTTGTGTGTGTTAATTTTGTACATAAGTGGCGGGACCTTTAGTTTAAAATGGACTGTGAAAGACAGATTTTTGTGAATCTTTTCAAATTTGTTTACCCTCAGAGTTTTTGCCAGAAATCTGCTGAGAGGAAGTCGTCGAAAATATATTCAAATTCGTTCTTATTAGAGATATCTGACCTGGGGTTTGAACTGTGCCCTGACGTTTAATAAGCCAACACAATGCCTACTTGACCACGGCGTCTAAGTTTACTTGGAATTCTTATTGGAACACCAAACTCCAAACATTCCAGCCATTATTTGAAACTTTCTATACAACTTGTTCTTTTCCAAGTATAAGTATGTGTGAGTATTTCTAGAATTTTAAACATATTTCTTGTGTTGATGTGTTATTAAAGCGTATGCTTTAAATTGCTATTTTTTGTTGTTATTATTATTCTACCACTTGAAAGTACTCATACACAATCATCTTGTGGTGCACACTTCATAAGCATAGTTTGAGTGGCCATAAAACGTACTGATGGACGAAGATATTAAAACAAACATATGAAATGGCAGTGTTGTTGAAAGGAATGTTCAACACACATACATACATCGTATATTTTAAATTTCATATTAAAAAAGAAAATGTTTTTAAGAACTCTGTACACTAACTATGGACTCGTAATAAAATATTATTTTCTTCTTTATTTTGTTTAACAAATGCCCCATATTTTACCATATAAAATTTAAATGTTTTTTTTTAAATTTTGAAATCATATTGAAAAGGGTTCACATCATATAAGAAATTTAAGATAATTAAGAATAAATTATAAATGTAATTAATAAATAAAATTAAGAATAAAATTAAAAGAAAACGGTTTTAAAATCCTTTAATTACGAATACAGAGAAGAGAATACAGAGAAGAGAATAATAAACACTTTAAATTATAAAATTTAACAGTGCATGCATATTAATATGCATGAGTAAGAGAGCGAGCTAGCTTGTGAATATTAAGTTTGTATCGTATAAACAATAAAAATACGCGAGTGTATTAGTATGTACAGTAAGCCACAAGCACTATGAGCGTAACAACACACTACATATAAATCTTATGAACTCATATTTAAGATTTATTAAGGATTCAAACGCTATAAAAAATTGTGTTTACTTTTACTCCGTGTTTGTTGTTTCTGTTATTGTTGTTGTGTATAGTAAATTTCCTTTAGTTGTTGTGTTGTGTTGTTGCTTATACTATACAATAATCACGCATACTTGCTCCTTTCTCTTTGTCTCTTATTATTCATCTATTCATTCCTTATTAAGTCATGCACTTATTATTCCCTAAAGAAAGACTCTCTTGTCGTCGTAAGAGAGTTTCTACAAGGTAAGTCTTTCTTTCATTTTTTTTTGGTTTTTTTTTTATTATTTTTTCTTATTAAATGCAATATTTATTTTAGTTGTTGTTGTTTTTTTTTCTTTCTTTTGTTTACCTTATTGTTTTTTTTTTTTTGTTTTTTTTTTTTCATATTTGCTGTGACTTTTATTTTTGAACCATAAAACCAGATTTTTTTTTTCATAATAAAATGATGAATGCTTTTCTTTGTAATACATTATTTATTCTCTCATAGTCTTTCTTTTAAATTTTATTTTAATTCTTTTTTCAATTTTTTTTTTTGTAGTTTTGCTATTCCTTTAAGCGTTGAACTTGTATTTTTCCTCTTTTTTTTTTCTCTGTCAACTCGCTCTCTTTCTCTCTTCCTCTGGCCTTTGTGTCATTTTGTTTTTATTTTATATGCAAGTGATTCTTTTTTTTTTGTTTTGGTCTTCTTTCTAACTCTGCATGAATTTGACTTAACGTATTAGGAAGGTTGCGAGTCATTAAGATTTTTGAACCAGTTATAGTATAATAGGATTACGGTACTTTTTCGCTATGAAAATCAGTAAAATTTTAAGGTTATTTGAAGAAGTGTTTCTAACATTTTTAGAGCTTTTTTACGGCCTGCACTTGAGAACATACGTCATCGGTTTTTGGGTGACACAATGTTTGAAGATCTGAAGCCCACTAAGCCACTCCAAATCCACAGATTTGAGAAACTTAATGACAATTTTATTTACTTTCAACAGAAGACTCTCGCGTGGAAGTTGCTGAAAGAAATATTTTTTCGTATTTATGAAATCACCATAGTCTAGTAGGCAATGTGTTGGCTTATTAGACATGAGGGCCTTGGTTCAAACTCTAGGTCAGACATCTCCAACAAAACGAAATACGAAGAATTATTTCCTGTGACAGCTTCCTTTCTCCAGTCTTCTGGCAAAAATTCTGAGCGTAAATAAAATTGCCCTCAAAAAGTTTCTCAAAAATCTGTCGTTCGAAGTCGACTTTAAACTGCAGGTCCCGCCACTCATATGTAAAATTAACACACACAATTTAAGTGGTGTGAGAAGCTAGGTCGTAGTGACCTATTATGTATGCGTGCAGTTTCTGTAACTCGAAACTTTTGCTTGATAGCAACAATGGGAAGATAATTGAGGTATGACTTAGACTTTGATCGGGCACTGTACACTCTAATAATATATTTTTAGAATATGAGTCGCATCGTGTTCAATATGTAGATCCTTTGATAAGGAGAATCAATAATCAGAACGCCTACCTCTGCTATAGGGTCTTAGAAGAAAATACTTGAGAGCTAGGCAAAGAATCATTCATGCTGATATCGAAGAACATTTTGAAGTTTGTCAAGGCAACAGAACTGTAGAGAGAACATGATAGGGATACCGTAATTAGGAAGTATAGCCATACTATGCTAACACTTCCAGGCGATAATATTAGGAGACAAGTATGATAAGACTTTATTGAAGCTTTGCAAGAGATCAAAAGAACCTTCAGTTTCATAGTCGAGAACTTTGCTTCACAACCTCCGTATATTAGAAAATGAGGTTAAAAATAAAAACAGCAACGACAACGACAACAACAACAAAAAAAAGCAAAAATACTTAACATTGTGCTTTTTTCTAAAGATTATGAACAGAGGTACGTAAAAAATTCATTCAAGTGCAGTTGGAAAATATTTATAAGATTTCAGACAAAAACAAAAACAAAAAAAAAAAGGAAAATTAAACAGAAACGTAAACGTAAACAAAAAGGTCAATTAAAAGCCCAAAAAAAAAAATTTAATAAAAATGAAACTGAATTAAATTTTAAAGTCTCTTTAATAGTTTTCTGCTTTATGCCACGTACCAAATAAAATCTTTATTGATGTCATTGTATTTATTTGTTTTCTCTCTCTCTCTCTCTCTCTCTCTCTCTCTCTCTCTCTCTCTCTCTCTCTTTC